>JAUMHM010087227.1:0-10481 GCA_032362435.1 Melikaiella ostensackeni | reverse complement strand
AACCAATAAAAATGACTTTCTAACAAAATTGTTGAATTTTCAACCAGAAATATAGTGTCAAACTTTTCGAACAAAAGAAATAACTTTTAACCAAAAATAGTTGTATTTTCAAAAAGGAGATGATCTTTTAACTAGAATGGTGAATTTTTAAATGAAATTGTTAAATTTTTAGTTAGGAAAGTTAATTTGCAACCAAAAAAATGAATAATTAATTCTTGAAATTTTTTTTTTTCTTTCTAAAAGTGTCAAAGTGTCAATTTTCCATTGGAAAAAAGTGTTAAAAAATCTTCTAGTTATACAATTATACCCAATTTCACATGGGGATTTAATAAATAAACATTTCAATATGTGAAAATAAAAAACAAACAAATTTTGAAGAAGTGAAGGGAGGGAGCATCGTGCGTGCAATTTTGTGACTGCAAGCAGAACGCTCTACCAGCCTAACTATCCACTAGTTGCAGATGTAGAACGTCAAACTCCATGAGACCTGCGCCGTTTTTAAATTTCAGCGTTATAAACAATTCCTTTCACGAACTGTCTAGCATCACGGAATTTTCCGTAGGCTTAACCCCTTTTCAGGTCTTTCAGGGTTAAAGTTACGGAATTTCCTCCAACTCTAGCCTTAGTACTATACTTGACTGGGTTCGTCTTACGGGAAATTCTGTAACACTAGACGATGTCTTCATTCTAATAAAATTGATATATTTGCGAAATTACATCTCAAAACTATTGGTCAACATTAAAACTTAGGCAAAAACTTACTCGAGTTTACAGTCGTGAAAGACAATAGAATTAATGTGCTAGGTTCGGAAATTCTTTTATAAATTGTTATTGAGAAATGGTTATTTTAAATAAAATTTGCTGTAAGAAATAGCAATTTCTCAAAAGTAATTTATGAAAAGCCTTTTCGACTCTGTATCAGAATAATTATTGTTTGTTTTAGGAGTGCTAACCTCGAATCAGTTCGTGCCCAAATTTTAATTTTTTTTCAGCGATGATTTCTGAGATATAAGGTTTCAAATATATCAGTTTTGTTTCAGGAACAATTGCTTATGAGGCGTAAATTAAAAACGGTGCGTCGTACAAAATGAGTACTCAGATATTCGTAATAAGGGAAATCTTTTGACATTTTTAAGAGAAGTTATCTCGGAGACCTCTCAGTTCTTTTAGAAATATTAGTGGTGATTTGATTAACTTCTAAGCAACTTTTTATTTATTTATTGAAATTTCAAATTCGATCAATACCAACAACCAAGTGTCTTCAGCTTCACTTTTCTTTACTACACCACTTCATGCAGTAACCACTACATGTATACACTGATAGCTGGTTATATAGTAGTTATATAACTGTTAAATAACAGATTGTAATATGTTATGTAACTGGTGAATCACGGGCGAGTGACCTGTGATGTAAAATATCATACTCTATATGATAGATCAGTTCTATAACGGCTCCGTAAATCTGTGACATAGGATCTATGACTTGTCCGTAACCATGTTATTATAGTATTATGTTATATAAATGTTATGTGCAAGTGTCGGATCGGTATTTTAATGCTCTGTAATAATTATATAATAGTTCTATAGTCGCTTTATCGAAGGTCGTATAGTGATGTAATGTATCTGTCACATAGTTACGTAATGTATGTGTTACGGTGTTATATAACAACAATTTAAATTTGTTATATGTATCTTACGTGGTTATTTTATATAGAAGGTATGTAAGGAGCTCTCCCGTGCGGAAATTTTAATCTTGACAGTAGAATAGACGTAAAATTTGAAAAAACCGATACAGTTCCATCATAGCGTGGTAGCGTGGCAAACAGTTGTACAGATGGTGGTTTGGCGCCTGCGCAGTTGCGCACGCCTGTGGCGGCTACTGGGGCAGCAAGTTATAGAAGAAGGATGCTGGCAGATTCTTAGGATACCGGTATATTCTCAGGATGCCGATGCTGATGAGTGCTACAGGGTCCATTGGTGGCCCGATCAAACAACAAAAAATTGCGCAGGAGGTCCCACTAGTGTAGTGGGCCTCGAGTAACCCGGTGATCGGTAAGAGTGGCCAGAAGGCTTTTCACTTCCGACTCAGAAGGCCCTCAATGAGAAGCCTTCAGTAGTCGGTCGTGATAGGCTTTCCGACCGGCGTCTCAATTCAAAAGGCTTTAGTGAAAGGCCTCAAGTAATTAAGGTCGCTGCTTGGTCTGCCGCCTTCATTATAATGAGTCCTAAAATGGAGTGGTTTTTCTTGCCTTCGTCACAGTTGATTCAGTCCTGAAAAGGACTAAAAGAAAATTTGTGGGAGTTCTGAAAAAAGCTGAGGATTTTTTTTGGAAAAAAATCAAATATCAAAATAGGTTAAGAATGTTTTATGTCTTTCTCAAGTCCTAGAGGCGTTGAGGAGCGTGAGATGGCTGGAGAAGGTTCGAGATCTGATGTTCCTGCAGGTTCGTACTCGTACAAGTTTTATAACTGATGACATCCCAGTAGATTATCATAATGTTTCGTGAAAATAAACGTAATACTTATGTTGCAGTAACGTTTGATGAGAAAACTCTTTCAAAATTAGTTTTCTTAATTACGTTTAAGCAGCGTCGGACCGGAATTCGATCTCTTGAAAAAACGTTACAATAATCTTTTAAATATGTGTAACACTTAGTTGAAAATTGTGTTGCATTTGAATAGATTATTATGAAGTTTTTGTAGGAGCAAACGTAATTCTCACGCTTCAATACCGCTTTATGAGACAACTCTTTTCAATTAGTTTTCCTAATTACGTTAAAGCAACGGCGTGATGAAATTTTATCTCTCGAAAATCATTATAATAATCTCTCTTGTATTAGTCACCCCGTCACATGGGGAAAGGGGAAGGGGGTGCATGTTCTTTCTTAGGTGAGCATATGCGGCTACTGTTCGGCTGTCTTTATTTGGCGTCGGTTGCCTGTAGTCAGTGCCCTTGAAAAGAATTCTTCCAAAAGATTGGTCACTGTGATAAGCCAGGTGATCCTTCCGGCTTGAAGTGAGGAAGGCTGCGTAAGTTTCGCCTTTAGGATCCAGTACGGCTGTGGAGGCTTGTATGCGGCCACATAACCTCTACCTTCCTCGTCGGTTGAGACAACCGCCAGCAGACGCCCGATGTCGCAGACGCCCCGAACAGACGTCCGGCAGCCCTCAGGTCTTCATTGTCTTATTCTGGTTGAACTCCTTCCGGAGGTCCATCATGGTGTGATGGAGCAGGAGCTTGTACCTCCCGGGGTGGTGAAGCCACACCATTGACCAATATCCCATTATGAGGTAGCCGATGGTGCAACATGTGGCTGCATTTCTTCTTCTTCGTAATCTAGAGAGTAACTGAGGTAATTTCTGGCGCGGAGTCGCAATCTGTGCCCTTTTTTCACTTCCTGGTTTCAACGTTCCGTGGGGTTGGCTCGAGGGTAATGCTCTGTCGTTAACCTGTAGAAAATCTTCCTTTCGCTTACTTACGAGTCTATGTTCCTGGATTTGGAACCAAAGAGTCATCATATCGCCAATCTGCGGTTCCTGTTGCTGTGCTTCAGTGATATCGTCCAAGAGCATCGGTGTTCGAAGTGCCTTGAGTATAGGTGGGACAGGCGTGTCCGTAATGACGGGTATTGATCTCTTCGGCCGGATCATTCCATTGAGGTCGGGTTTCCCCGGGGAGGGCTCGCTTGAATCCCGCTGACGAGAAAGTGCATCTGGCAACTGGTTTTTCCTTCCGGAACAATGTTTAATCTCGGAGAAGAGTTTCTTTAAATAGGTGTTCCAACATCCAACGGCGCTGGCGTCGGTTTGGGGGATAAAGGGCAGTGCTGGATCCAGCGAGCTGAGCGGGGCTGGGTTTCGGAAGGCCTCTTTTGAGGTTTTGGAGGGTCTTTGCATTTCGGGATTCCATCGGTGGGGCCTTTTTTAGGACAAGAGAGCTGTTAGGGACGCGGCGAGCTCGGAATAATGTAAAATGTACTCAATCGACCGGTTGCACGTACTCAGGAACGAGGCCAACTGCTTGCGGTTCCGTGGAGGTGCGGCATTGAGGATTACTTCCATGTGTCGAAGTTTTGGATGATTTCCATCTGATGTTACCACATGGCCCGAATAGGGTAGGCTGGATTAGCCATAATTGCACTTTTATGGGGTGCTTGTGAGGCCGTGTGTGTACAGACCGAAAGGCATCACCCAAAATGGGTACTGGCTTCCATCTGGGGTTGGAAGGGCGGTATATTTCTTCGCTTCGGGCATCCAAGGGATTTGCCAGTACCAACTCTTCAGGTCTAAGGTGATTTGAGTGTTTGTGAATTTCTGTGTTCGACTGAATGTCTCGGACCTTTTCTTTTCCTTTTTATTTGTGTTTTTCTGAATCACTTTTAATTTTCTTTCATATCCCATGTTGGGCGTTGATGGCGGTAATTTCAGCCAGTTTTCCCAAGCTCTTTTTGGCTTTTTATCAAGTTGGATATTGATAGGGGTGAAACTTGTCGTCTAGCGATCCGTTTCATTCATGAAGTTTTTAATTATTCGAATCCAACTCCACCACGAGTTATGTTTTTATCCTTAATTCGTATTCTAAAGATTCTGGATAGTTCAATTTATTTTTTAGTTCCATCATAGTTCTTCAAAGTTGATTCTGCTTCTTAATCATTGCACCAAATCAATTTTGATTATACAGTGTCTCCATCCCAATTACCCAGTTTAATCTTTGCATAGGCTTGATGCTTCAATTTCACACATTTCGCTCCAGTTGCCCCTATTATGTTCGTGCCTACTATCGGTTAAAGTTCACATTTCTTGAACTTCTCAAAATGATTGCTAAAAAAGTTTCTGTAATACATGTGACCTCACTGCCAGTATCTATCCACACTTTTTCGTTTATATGCTGGAATTCTACATTCATAACAAGATGCTTGTCTAAATCTTTATTCATTTCGTAATCGTCATTCTCTAATAGATCTCCGCGCATATCTAATGTTTGAGGTTTTTTTAATTATTTGGGCTCCGAGTGTGCCTCCATCGTAAAACTGTCTACCAACTCGGGGCTTTTGCATTTCTCGAATTATTTTGGTCGTGGAAAACATCATTAACGTCATCACATTGCTGTTCACTTCGGGTTCGTTTGCTAATATTATTTCTCGGATATGTGTTTTGTTGCTCATTACGACTCAACTCAAAATTCAATTTTTGCCCGTTAGATTCATTCGGAGGATCAGCATTCGTAGGACTATCAAAGTCACGTTTATATACTTCGTTCTATACACTTCTATTAGAATATTGTTGATTTTGATAATTATGACCCGAATAACCAGGAGACTTACGACCCATTAACCACCGAATTTTATTTTTTTTATAATTTCGAGACTGATAACCATAATTCTCGTATTCTGGTCTTTGATTACTTTGACGTCGATTTTCGTATCCATAATTTTGGTAATTATTATAGCCCTGGTTTTGATCACCATATTTTCTACGATCATGAAAACCTTGATTACCATAATCGTGTCGATCCCATGCATTGCAATCATGGCTCTGATAATTATCGCGTTGTCTTGAATTATGATATTGGCCATATAGCCTATTGTTTCGAAATTGCGTTGCTTGGTGCTTACTCTCGAAATTATTTGTTCCGTTATCTTGATCATTACATTCATGGTCATGATCATGGCTTTGACATTTATTTTCGTCTCTATTGTTATTCCAGGTACACTGAAAGTCCCTAATAAGTCAGTGCGCAGTGTGTCATTCCGAGAATTTCTTACGAAAATCAGGGGTCGAAGAGGTACAGAGAGCGGCACTTTAGAGCCATCAAACTCGTCCAGTACCGTACTAACAAAGCGGGCAGTTCTAAGACTCACGTGCATATTTTGTATTTATTTTTGAATACACGCGGGAAACTCTCTCTGCATTAATTAGTCTTCATTATTGAAAAAGGTCCATACCTTATGATTACAAAAATCTATATTTTTACAAAATTAAGTTAATCAGTATCATGTTTTCCTACTGGAAATTGTTCATACGGCCCTGGTTTTTGACATTGAATTCGCTGCGCTATATGTCCAAGCCCATTTTAGGCAAAAACCGAAGTCGGACTCATTGGAAACTCTCAGTGTATTTTTTTTTGAGTACCAGTTTTCTCTCGTAGTTATCTTGGTCATACACAGAATTGTTGCGCGGTGAATAAGGGTTATGACAGTTTACTGGTCTTCTTTGGTCTAACGTTTTCGGAAGCTCTATGAGTTTATCTTAATCTATCTTTTAGCTTAATTTATCTTATCTTAAGTTATCTTATCTTATCTTAAGTTAAGAGTTCATCTTAATCTATCTTAATCTATGAGTTTATCTCTATGAGTATATCCTAATGTCACTAATTAGGAATGCGGTTCGAAATCCCTCTGAAAAGTGCCTAGATAGTAGTGCCCATTCCCCTATCTACTCGCGCTTCCAACGCGTTATGATTATCTTCAAAATCTTGAATTGGTTGACGATTATGCCTGTTAGCTACCACTTATTACACTTGATCGGTATGTATTAATTGTGAGGCCTTTTTTAATACATCTAGTTTTTGCTCGACATCCATAATATGCCCTTCTGAAATTCTTCCTTGAGTTTCGCACGCGTTCTTCCTATCGCCCATATGGCTTTCTATCTTATTTGTTGAGGTCTTGGTAAGTGAATCGACCCCATTTTGTAACTCATCCTGTACTTTGACGGTTTTTGAATGATTTTTCTTTACTACCTGTACAATCCGATTGTGGATATCTGTACGCAGTTTCTAAATGCTAGCTAACAAATCATCTATTTCTGCTTTATCTGAATCAAAATCGGTATTCTCTTGAGTTAAGCTATTGCCCTTATTTTTATCCGTAGGGGGATCTCCTATTTGTGATCTATTTTAAGCATTCCCACAATTTTCGTCAATAATTGAAATATTGCTTGTGCGGAGATTATTTTGAGTTTGAGAACATTCATCTTCCGAATCATCGCTCAATGGTGCAAAAGGTTCATGTTCTACCATGTTAGCCTCTAATTCAGATTAGGATCATTTGATTTTCTTATTAGGGTTCTTTTGAGAATTTTTCTCACTTTCATTAATTTTCTCCATGCTTGAAAAAGCTTAGAGCATATAAATTTGATTTTGATTCTTTCTTTTACCACCTTAAGATTTAAATTCATATACACGTATTCGTATATATAGAGTTCAGAATCAATTTTCTTATTTTCAATTTAAGACTCTTGATTCGTTCATATTTTTCAAAGTATAAATTCTCTCTTCATTATTACTTTCTTTTATTTTCGTTTGAATGTACTTGAGGTGAACTCATTTTCAATTTACAACGATTCTCGATTCCCATGGAAAATATGATTACGTCTTTTGATGACTTGTGGCCGTACGTTTACAAGGTCATCCGGTCGAGTACAAAAGGACTCATGTGGTGCGATAGAACGTGATTTGAGTGACGCGCCTGTTTTCTAGTCATCTCTGCCACGCGAAAATAAGATTCTCCCAAGAATTTCATACAATTGATCCTCTTTCGAAATCTTTTGTATCCCACCAGGGGTACCAGTTGTAACGAGATTTACATTGATTTTAATAAATTACATCATTATTTCTCTTCATTTTTCTTCAAACCTTAAAAAGGGATCCCAAGAGCAAGAGGCAATCGCGTCACCTCAGATTTCTAAAATTAGCGAGAAAATTATTATCATAATCACTCCTTCCTATTGACTTTCAATCTCTGGTGCCTGTTCTCTATTTTCTAAGCTTATAGCATTTCTCATAATTTCAAATATTTAGGATCCTTTTATATTATGAATTGTGCCTTGCTTGAATGATACTTTAATTTTGCCATACTAGGTGTAATTTCTGGATCAAAAGTGAAATTTCGCTTTTCTAATTTCAAACAAAAGAAGTCACAATTCTTGAAGCTGCTTTTTAAACTTGGCAGTGAATAATTTGTTTTCATTTTATCTACTCACAAAATTTCCGAACCTTCCTTTTGATTAAATTTGAGAATCTATTCTGGGAGTTCTGCTCCTAAAATTCTACAATTCTAATTGAAGTTACTAGATTTTCTTTTTATGCGATAATAAGTCGCGTTGAATCAATGATTTTATCAAGTGAGATGAGGTCTGGATAAACGAGTTACAGTTCAAGATATCACTTTTCTGCAAAATGATTGAGGCATTTTTAATACTGAGAATGAAATAAATCCTGATTATTTCCTTCTCTCAATATTGATATCCTAAACGCACCAGAATCTTAAGAATTCTTGAGGAAAATCGCAGATCGACAAGGCATCCTCGGGAACTTTTCTCTCCTAATTAGGCTCAACGAAGACTGATTTTTCTGGCCGCGTAATTGGGCCTTGCTTCCACTCAGACCCGCGGCTCTTCACTTCTGATTTTAATTGCACGTGCAACCATTGATCCATTAATTTTCCGTCAATCTCTGGTTTAAATCACGAAATTGTTCCTTACAATCCTTTCTATTCTCAAACCAAATGACGGCACTTTTTTATTAAAAAGTTATAGTATTCAATTATTTTGAACCACTTCAGTGCTCCCCTAAACGAATAAATCTTCAAAAGTTTCCAAACTGATTTTCATTTTCAACTGATCATTCTCAAAATGATTCATTTAACAGCAGGTTAAATTTATTTCATTCAAACTTGAGAGAGGTTTCAATTCTCATAACAAGAGTTGGGTTTTCGAAATTTTTTGGACATTATATCTCATTGTAAGAAAATTACAAATCAGGGGAAATACTTCCATAATGGGACTTGTTTTATAAAAGAAACATTAAACCTATGTACTTCAAAAATTCTGTCAGAAGAGAAACTTCTTACAAAAATGTAATATTCCCAACAACGGGAGTAAGAGGAATTTCGTGAAGAAAATCACGAAAATTTCAATGTGAGGGATAAAAAACACTTTGAACTTTGAACTTTCTTTTTTCTGAACCTCTCTATTTGTACTATCGTCTTGAAGTATTCAATTCCTAAATCGCCACCAAAAATAATTGAATGAAAATGTCCTCCTATTGTTTGTCCATGTAGGAGTTTGTCTCCTTTTCCTTTAATTACTGGTTCTTTTGTAATCTTCAGCAACGTTTTCTTATCAGTGGTATTATGCGTCTTCTTTTCTCATCGTTTCTTTGCTCCACTTCTTTTTGGGTTTTTGTCTGTCTTGCTTCATTACTGAGCTGGTTCACCTCTTTGAGTCTATCACTCGTCGTTTTTACGTTTTTTCTTATTTCTTCAAGTAGGTTGTTTCCCCATTGTTCACATCGAATGTCGGTCTTTTTCTTCATTTCTCCGATTTCCTCTTTTTGAGGCTCTCTCTTTTCATCATTCGTGATAAAAGGTGGGTTTACTTCCACTTTTAGTTGGTATCCTGGTAGTTTCCTCAGGTGTTATCTTGGCGTTTTTATTACTTCACTTGCAGGCTAAACTCCAGGGTGACGTGGTTAGTTCAACTATTCCATCTGCCAGCATCTCACGGAGTTTTTCGTCGATGGATCTCTTCTTAAGTTCCAAGTAAAGTCGTGGGGCTTCCTCAGAATAGTCGGGGGCTAGAAAACTGGATGACGTGCTGCATGACAAAGATTTGGCGGAGCTGGTCCCCTTAAAGAAAGACGAAGGCATACAGGTGTAGAGTTTTCTGTAAAAACTCTGCGTTCTCCGGTGGTATCATTGGCGAGAATTTGAACTACAGTGTAGCGGGTTTAACTTCTGGTGGGCTGGGTAGAGGTACCACGTAAATTCGCTGCTTTTCCGTAGTGCTAAGGTATAGGAAGACCGCTTGGTGCTCGTTGTGGACATCGTGATCCTTTAACCAGGCGCGACCAAGGATGAGGTCCACCCACATTTCGTCACTCGCGATAAATATCCCTGGGTATTTCGTTCGCCCAGGCATGGTGATAATGGAAGATCTTCTCCAAGTAGCATCGCTGCCTCGTGCGCGGCGAGGAGTGCATATCTGGGTCCTAGCCTCCCGGACTCGCCAGTTTTCCGATTTTGGATTTGTGGTACGGTAGGCTGCTAGGATCGGGCAACCTTGCGAAAATGTCCGCCTGTACAGAAGCGGCGTTGTCAAGAAGCGTGGCAAGGATAGTCGCATTTCGAGCTCGGATAAATCTGCGGATAGTGGGTTTGACGGATTCCAGTAACAAAATGGTTAGCTGCTCGTCGCGCATCATTGGACAGAGTCGCCATGCCAGCAGATATTGCTCATGTAGGAGAACGTCCACCTTTCCTTTTTTATTTATTTCCTTAAATAAGGAGTGGTGTGGAGGCTCATGATTTCGGTGACAATATCGAACCTGGCTAGAAGATGCTCCTCGAATTTGACTCAGAAGATAGCAAGACCCTTGAATGTTGTCCAACATGTTTGTGCTTCCCCTTTGAGGCCTTCTTCAATTATGCGAGTCCATTGGCTCGGATCGATGTGTACCTGAACGAAATATCGTTTATATA
>JAUMHM010087226.1:0-10481 GCA_032362435.1 Melikaiella ostensackeni | reverse complement strand
TTGCGACCGCTAGGGTCGCGAGTGCGCGTGGATATATATACGGCGGCATCGTCTGCTAGATGAATTATATTAGACAGGGATAACGTAGTGTTGAGGTATTTCTTTTTAGCATTATTTTCAAAATGCCAGTTATGTGTGTGGCATTCGGGTGCAAAAATGAAGGAGGACATTGCTTTCCGAATGATGAAAAACGGAGGAAACAGTGGATTATCGCCATTATCCCATTATGATAATACCCATTATGCCTTGTGCCTGCGCACAAGGCATATCTCCATACGCACTATTGCCCTCTACGCTGAGCTTGACAAATCGCCGTCCCCATATATTGTAACCAGCGGGTTACAGCTAAGAGCCTATAGTTAGGCAGAACGCCCAGCCCCCAGGAAAACACACAAAAATGTTGCGTTATTTAGGGGCAGGGATAGAAGCGCAGACTCCGCAGCCTGCCACTATTGCAGGCTCGCCAATAGTGGGAGTCGAAAGTATAACGCGTTCGATAAAATGCTCGCACGGCCCAAAAGCGGCCAATTAGGATTCTTCGGAGTAAACGCACAGGCCTTTAGAGAGTGCTTAGGGAGAAGCAGGAAGATTTATCTTGCTCTTTTGTCCCTTACATCTCTCTTAGAGTGGGAAATATCAAAGTTTCCGACGTAAAAAACCTGACTCTGTAATATTTCCCTTTAAGGAAGGAACCTTTAAGAGCGGATGGAAGGCTACTTATATATTGATTGATTTGTGGTGATTGCCCATATTATAAACGAATATTTCCGGATATTTCGAATGAAAAAAGAGGGAGGAAAAGGAAAGTGACAACCAAACTAACCTCACTCTCTTTGTCTTATTATTTCTCCGTCTTTTTTATACTACTGGGAAACAAAATGTTTCAGGGTCATTTAGACCTTCTCATCAGGGAAATTTTATAGGAAACTACGGTAATATATTTTGGTCTGGTTTTTATTTTCATTTCAAATTAATACGAATCTTAGATAGGGCCTTAGATTCACTTTTTTAGGAACTACTATGTGTAAGACTGTTTGGAAAACTTTTCATATGATTTTTATCCTAGTTGAAGAATTAGGAAACAGAGATTCGGGGATACACCCCTTTTTGCTCATAAAAATCTAATAAAACTATCAGAGGCTTTATTATATCTGTGAAAATCTCTTTTTAAATTAATTGTATTGTTAGTCTCTATTTTCAAGAACAACATCTCCATGAATTCTCTCTTTCCTTGATTTCTTTCTTGATAAAGCACCTTCACATCCTCCCAATCAAAGTCATGCCCATGTTTGATTTTATTTTCTCATTTTTATTATAATTATACTTATGTTCATCTCTCCTTATTCCTATGGGCCTTCTTGTTTGTCCTATGAAAACTGTTTTACAACTTTTACATGTGATTTTATGGATAACATTCAATTTGTCTAGTTGTCACGTAAGTTTTTTCCTAATTTTATGGTTTTATTGCTTCTAAATGGAATTTTATAAATTGTGTGTAAACCCATTTTGCCTAGTAATGATCCAAAACCTTGGAAATGTTCTCAAAGTATGGTAATATAATCGTGTTGAATCTATTAAAATCTCTAGTTTCTTTGTTGTTTTGATTGGTTTCTTTTTTTATCTGATGAATTATGTTGTTTATTTGTTTGTCAATGAATGAATATGGATAGTGATTTTGAGAAAGAATCTGCTTGCACATTTCTAGATGTTTTTCACGAAAAGTTTCATGTGACAATTTTATAGCTCTCTCTGCCATGTTTTTTATAACCCTAATTTTGTTCTGTATTTGTTGATTCGAGAGAAAACTCAGTGTACGTCCTGAAAAGGTCGGTTTTCTATACCAATCAGTAATGATTTTACCTTTATCACTTTTCGTTATTGTTGAGCCTAAAAAATTAATTTTTCTATCATTTCAATTTCTAAAGTAAATTGTAACCTTGGATGTACGTTATTTAAAGCGTTAAGAAGTATCTCAATTTTGCTTGCATCTACACATAGTACAGATTTTTTTACGTATCTAGCATAGAAAAGACATTTAAATCCAACTTTTGTTCATAAAAACCGTCAAACTGAAAATAAGTGGAATGAAAAATAAAATCAATTGCTTCATGAAATAGTTTGCACGGCATTACGGTATGATTTTTTATACTATCCCATCTGTTTTTGATGTCATCCTTTACTTTCTCTAGTGGAATATTAGGACACGTAGCTACTACGTCAAGCGAATCTAAAATATGATATTGTGGAACCGTGATTCCATCAATCACTTTGGAAAAGTCAGCAATATTTTTAACTGAATATTTGGCATTTGTTATTGATTTTTGAATGATAATACTAAGCAATTCTTCTACTTTTCTGATTGGAGAACCTATTGTTGATATTACTAGTCCTAGTGGAAAATTATTTTGATAAGCTTTGATTAGGCCATAGGATAAGGAGAGAGCTGTATTGATTTTTTTCTTTACGATCAATTTTTTTTCTTTACGATCAATACTATCTTTATCTTTAAGAATTTCAAGCATATTTTTGACATACTTAGTTTTAGAAATAGCTATTGTAATGTTTCCCTTATCAGCTTTGTCACTAAAATATCTGGATTATTTTTCGAAAACTCTTAAGTTAATTAATATCCCTTATTCAGTTCTTTGTCAATAATGGATTGCGAATAGTTGTTGGTAAGAAATGCGTTCAGCAATCCTGAAAGGTTACATCTCAATTCTTGTAATTTGTTACTTGGTATTTTCTCAACGTTCGCCTCAATATTTTTGACGATTTCTAATAACCGAATAAACTTTTTATCCTCAAACTTGTCACTAAAACCTTCACCTAATTTGAGAACGTTAAAAACCGCTTGTCGTATATCAATCTTTGAGATATCAAGAAACCAAGGATCAGGTTTGCCATGTGATAGAACTGAATGAAGGTTTAAATACAATAAAGGTAAAAAGCATGTTTTGTTTCTAATCAAGCTTTCGTCCGGCGACGCCAAGCCTCGTCAGGAATATTACATATTTTGAAGGAACCTGACGGATAAAATAAAATAGGATTTTTCTGTTACGAAAAATGGAATGGAGAAATATTAGATACAAAAGCGAAGGACATAACCTATATTTTTTACTCACGTCATCTATACGAAATAGAAGTTATGAAGACAAGATGGTTAATAATTGTACAGAAGTTTATATATTGTAAATAATTTTAAGAATTATCAATTTTAATATTCTACTGTCACCTTTGGACAGGTAGAAGCATTTTATTAGATAATCTTTAAACATTTTTTGGGCAGCACTCTACACTCCTAAGGTGTCTATCCAGGACTGATTCCAGAAACGAATCTAGCCCTAACGTGTGCAGTCAGAACAATGACAAAGCGCGGGAAATTTTGAAGAATTAACATTATACATATTCTTTAGTCGACATAATAAGACTATGGTATACATCACATAGAAAATTTGTGTCTGATCTTTTATTTACAGTATTATTGTGTTTGACGATTTGAAACATTTCTTCAAAAGTACGCTTTGTATAATATTGCTCTTTGCTTATAATTTCAGCTTTTGTGAAATCAAAATTGTTGCCAAGAGCATGTGAGTGTAATACTAAATCAGTACTTCTAGAGTCGTTCTTGCAATCATTTTCATGTTCCCTTAATCTATCTTTACAATAGCGCTTAGTTTGTACTGTATACACGCAGCCGCACTTGCAGGGAATTGAATACACAAAATGAGTTCTAAGTTCGAAAGGAATGCTATCTTTAAATTTAGTAAAGCTATGAAGAGGATCTTTCTCATATTTAAAAGTTATAAGTAAATTAAACTCTGTGAATGTTCTTTTATAGAACCTAGCAAGTTCATTAACAAAAGGTAGAACTATAATATTATTAAATCAAACATCTGAAACGTTATTCGAAATTAATTGAGGAAGATTCGTATTTTTATTATTTATGTAGTATAATCTTTTGTTAATGTATTTCTTATAAGCTCGTATCGGATAATCATTTGATCTAAGAGTGTGTTCAACAATTTTTAAATTTTGATTTTTAAACTTAATATCGGATAATGACACGGCCCTGTCTACTAAACTCTTCATAACAGAAATTTTATCTTTGAAAGCAATGTTAGAATTAAAATTTATATATCTACCAGACCGGGTGTCTTTTCTATGGCAATTGGTGATAATCGTATTGTTGGACCTAATTAATGTGATGTCTTTAAAAAATTGTAAACTGTATAGGTTTTGCTACAAATTTAGAAAGATTATCAATAGGAGACCCTGTGAGGGAGGTAACAGGGCTGAGAGGTACAAATTCTTTGTGTATTTTCGGAAGTCCATAAAACCTCGGCGCGACCCCATTATAACTTTTTAGATGTTTTGAAGTATCAGAATTTATTTGTCCGTTTCTTAGTAATTTTCTGACAAGTGAATTAAGTTCAAATTGTACCCTAGTGGTCGAGTCTCTATTAATTTATGACCATTCAAATGAGAAAAAACTTGCAACATTTTAATTTGTAATCTTATGAACAAGTTTCTTGAACCAATTTCTTAAAAAACTGAAATAAAAAAATACATTTCTTTAATTCATGGCTTTCTACATATAGAATAAAGTGGACTCATTAACAGATCATGAAATTGTGAAGAAAAGTTGCTTTAACTCATCTACATTATAAAAAATAAGTCTTTTACCAAAAACTTTAAAGTTGGTTTTTTGGCCACTTCTCGGTGTCTCTCAGCCCACTATGTACCAAAGAAATATGTTGACCATAATCACTCTCTTTTTCGTATTCACAATCAATTCAGGAATACATTTTCGGATCAAAGATACATTTCACAATTAAATTGTACAATAGAAGCAAGAAAATAATCATGAGAAGAAGCAACTGGCTCTTATTTATCTATTATTCAGCAACTTACGCTTTCTTCACCTCACATTTTGCCGAGGGTATCAATGATTACAGGTGTTACAATGCTATAATTATGGGGCTAATAAATAATTTTATTCCAAGAAAGTCTCTCACCTCTCCAACTATTATATGCACGCGATTTCATAACATCGATAATACTCTAGCCTTCTTCAGACTTTTCCGTATCTTTGATAATTTAACTGTTTCTTATAACTATTTTCGATCATAATTAAACTTTTAAACTAAGTTCACTTTTTAAATTTTTTCCCTCACTATATAGTGAAGCAAAAAATGAAAATATTTCAAATAGCACCAAAGTCTGCTTTAACACTATTTAATATCAGTACTGCTTTGAATTGTTGTTTGCCACCTCCAGTCAATGCAAGCAAAACTAAAATATTATTTTTTGATATCCTCTGTGGACTAGCTTTCATTTCCAGTATTTTGTTATTAATTCCATTGTTATGTTCGGTTTACCAGGACCGAGGGAATTCGGTTATAATGATAAAATCAATATATCTATCTTGTGCAATGGCACATGTTGCAAATAAAATTGCAGTGTGCAGGATTCATAGGCATCGCCTACAGGTAAAAATTTTCAATATTAAACAAATAAAAATGTATTAATAATAGTCGGATAAGCCATTTCCAATCATTTTCTCATAGCTCTCAGAGTTAAATATTATTTTCCAGACATATCACAGCCTAGATCACATTTCTTCTATTTTCGAGACAACTATTTTCAGTCGAGAGTGTAGATATTTTTTATATCAATTAAAGTCAAGAAGTCTGAAGAAAACAAGCAAAATAATCATTTGTTTCTTCAATTAATATTGAAAAGAAGAGAGAAATTTCATTTTTCTTTTATTTACCATTAAATGATACAAAAAAATTAAATAATAATTTGGCCCATTTTCGAAAAATTCTAACTCGAAATAAGCATAAACCAACGTGACAGTACAATATTCCAAGTCTTTTCTCCTCAAATAAATAAGATTTCTATCAGTATTTATTACATCAAAATAATATAATCAATTCTCACAGCAGCTTTTCATTGCAGGATGTAACTAGTTTTACACCTACAAAAATTTACATCTACGGTTCCTTTTTAAAAGAAGATATTTCGTATTTGGTATCTTCATAAATAAATTATTACACCCATTTAAAAAAGACTTTTACTATAATAAAATACTAAAATTGCTTTTCTTTTTAGTTTGGAAACGGCTAGCTAACTGTCTGTATCTATTTCATATGTATTTCTAATCTTCATTTTTAACGAAGTCTTTTTTCTCTGAATCAAAATATTATTTTATCACATTAGCCCATATACCTATACATTAAGATGTGACTAGGTTGGCGAGTTTCTTTTTTGTCAAGTTGTCCTTTTTTCGTTGGCCATTTTTCGTGGGTCGATTTTTGCAAATCAACGCATTCGGCTCTGCAAATAAAAATCCAGCACATAAGCCAAAACGTCTTTCACATGTTCATCGCATGAAAATTGAAATTGTTGCTGAGTTATTTCGCCTATAACTTGGTCATAAACATTGCTGCTTCTGCAATGATTAAGAAAAGATTCTTCAACTTTTCTCAAAAAGTTGAATAGCCGTTTATTGGGATGTCGAAGCTTGTGAGCTTCACTGAATGTTATTAATTTAGCAAGTGGATGATGTTTAACTTTTAAAGTGTCTTCCTCCAAGTAAAAGAAAGCAGATCGGCAAACTTCACATGTAGTGAATTTTGATAAGTTTCCAAACTTGTCTCTTTGCAAAGTACATCAAACAATCCATTACAACTGGTAGATCATAGTCATCATCTGTAGCATTGGTAAAATCACTGAAATCGCCATCTCCATTCTCAATAATGACGTCGGATTTGCTCTTGATGTCATTATTAATTGTTTGCTTTTTGTTGGATTTGTAGACCTCTTTTAATTTAGACATTGATATCAAAGGCTGTATCGGAATATCGTCATGGATCGAACAATTTCCGTTCCTAGATGGCTTTAAAATGCTATGAAAAGCAAGGATTTTGTTTATTTGCAGGAAGGTAGAAGTGGCGCGATGGTTATTGGCACCTCCTGCATATCTAATCGTCCCAAAGAATCTCTTAAACGAAGCAAGCATACCAAAAAAAAACTTATCAGAAAATGATTAAAACAATTTATTAGTGTGCTCGCTCTGTAAAGTATGATATTGACTTGGGTGTTTAGACAAAGCAGAAAATAAAAAAATAGGTAATTACAAAAGCCTATAAAAAACCATTCATAAAAATACTCCATATTCTTTTATTGATTCTGAATATTCGTAAATAGCATAAGTTAGATTTGCAGCCAAAACATATACAGGTCACCATTTTGACGAAAATCGCAACTTATCACATCAAAGATTTCTTAAAAACTTTAACTTTATATTTCTGATAAAAAAAACCACGAGATAACCACCAGAAATTGTTCATTTCACAAAAGTATATCAATATTTAAATTTTTGTCATGCATTCTATCGGGCGTAGCACCACGGCATAGGTGGCATCACTCTGTCTTTCACAGTCAACACATGGTACATTTTCAACTCACAGTTACGGGGGCTGATTTTCTATTCCGGCATATTTGTCCGGAGAAAAATGTTCTAACTTGTTAGAATTAACGTTGAATTCTTTGAAATTCGTCATAAATTCTTTGGGATTCTTTAGAATTTTAGAATTCAAATGCGAGTTTGGTCACACACGCCACCCTCTCCCAGATGCCCGAAGGCAGGGGGATACATATATACAAAGATAACCCTTTAATTTTTTGTTCCAGCATATTTTTCCGGATATGAATTTTTAAACTTGTTCGAATTAACCTAGATATCTTTGGAATTCACTATGAATTCTTTGGAATTCTTTAGAATCCAGCTGACAAAGAAATTACGTTGACGATCAAATATGCCGGGAAAGAACACGTGGGAGATCATTAAAATTCGTCAAAATATGCCGGAAGAGAAAATTAAAATCCGGCATACTCATTTGCCGGAAGGAAATACTCGACCAGTATTAAATTTATATCCAAATATGATAAACGTCTATATTTATTTCACATAACTAGAAACGATATAAAATTAATATTGTAAAATTAAATGTTAAATATTGTAAGTAATTTAAATTGAAAAACATTGAAATTGTGAATAAAAATATGATAACATTTAGGAAATTTAGCTATTTCAAAAAAAGCTTGTGAGGCTTATATTTATTAACAATTGTACAAATTTGCAAATAAATAGGGAAATGTTGGATCCTTCCACTAAAGGACTTATAGAACCATATGGAAAAAAATTTATATGGAAATCCAGTGGGCAATTTACCATTGGCCCATGCTTGCCCCAAGTTTGGGACCCAATGATACCAATGGTGGCACAACATTGGCCGCCAATCTTGGGCCACTATTGGCCGAAGCTTGGGATAATAACGCCAATGTCAAGACTCGGCATCCAGTCAGGGTCCAAGACTTGCCAAGGGTCTTGAAAACATGGGTAATTATTGGCTGCTAAGATCGGGCCAACTTCGTTAATTAGTTGGGAGAAAAAATTTACTAATGCAACAAAAAATTTAAATGCTGTCAAAATTGAATATTCAACTTTCAATACTTTCGAATTTTCAAACAGGAAGATTGATTTTCAATAAATTGCTAAATTCGGGAAAACTTAATTTCCTCCCATTTTTCTTTTCTCCATCGGAACTGGAAAAGTAGAGAGTGATGCAAAAATAACTATCTGCCATTCTACTTATAGAACAGTGAACTATTACGAGATGTAATGAATTTTCGTCTGCCGCTGTCGTTTTTACATTTTCGATTTAATTAATTTTTAGTTTGAGATGCTTAGCTCAGAAATGATTTGAGTTTGTAAGCCTCAAAAAAAGAAATTGAAATAAATAATCGATAAATGTACAAAAAATACTGCTAGTTTTTTTCTGGAATATGTAAATATTTTAGAACAGTCTATTTTATTATCAAGACAGCTGTATACCGTAAACTTTTACTTAAGTACGAACATAAATGAAAACCAAATTCTTTCAAACATTATATGAGTAGGACGAAACATAATTTGTTTAATATCTTCGTGAAAAATTACTTTTCACTATACCTGTTTTTGAATACTATTTTGAGCGATTTCAAAGCAAAACAAAAATAAAAAGTAATATCAAAATAATTATGATAATACTGAACATTTTTGTGATAAGTGGATTATGCTTATCTTGCCTTATTTGATTATTTATTATTTATTTTAAATTTGTTTCAATGAAATCATATTATGAATAGATTTGTTATTTAGTTGATTGAAACTATTTAGAATTTGGATACAAATTTTGCTTAATCCGAAAAATAATTCGGTATGTCAAACATACACGGCGCTGAAAATTTATTTATAATTCCAATCCAAATAATATTACGATCAAGTAAAACAGCAAAAAAAATTATCACAAAATAAAGCAAGCAGTAATGGAAAGTCTTCAAATTGAATAATTTTTATACTTATGGTCTACAAACTGAAAAATTTAAAGGCTGTAATATTTTACAAGCTGAAAATTGAAACCTCAAAATTAACAAATTTCAAATATGTTTTAAGAATTGAACAATTTTTTAATTCAGGAGAAGTATTCTCCATTTTAAAATACTTTACAGACATGGCTAAAAATTGACAAATTTTTATCTTCAGTTTTCCAGACCTTTTGATAAATTTCTGAGAAAATTAATTGTACGATTGTAAATACAGGAATATACTTCATTTATATTTCTAACCTCTTAACATCAGCCATATTCAGAGAGCGGACGAGTCCAGCCTGAAGGGATTAGGTAAGAGAGGTGGGCGCGAGGAATCGTGCGTGATCGTGCGTGCCCGATACGAGGCGTTGTATGTGCCCAGTGTGCGCGCGCTCTACCACCACTTCCCCCCATTTGGCGGTTCTCCGCAACGAGGGAGCCGAGCCTAGGCTCGGTGCGCAGCTTCATAATAGGCTCTTCCGGCATATTAAACAATAAAAACAGGCCGAAAATAGAATGATTAAACTTACTTCACACGGGTTTCTTATTCGATTTGAATATACCCGAGCTGCCCAACTACACGTGCGTGGTATATCCCAAGCGTGCGGCGCAACTCATCCGCTATGGCGCGCTGGTATCGTTCTTTCTCGCAAGTAAATTTATCTGCTGAAAATATAAGAAGAGGGACAGTGGCAGGCGGGAATTCATTATATGCGGTGATGGTTCGCTGTTCTATAGCTAGAATGGTAGACCGTTTGTTTTTGCATCACCCTCTACTTCTCCCATGGAGAAGAGAGAAATGGGAAGAAAGAAAACTCTCTCGAACTTTGTAACATATTATAAAATAATCTTTCTGTTTTAAAGTTCCAAAATCTTGAATATGCAATTTTAGTATCATTTTTCTTTGCATTGGAAAATTTTTTTCCCGAGTAATCGATAAAGTACACTCAAACCCCGCTATACCTGTACAGACCATGACGGGAGTACCCTCAATGGCCTTCGTTGCTATCTCGAGGTTCTCCAAACCATAAACAATCAGGGCCGTCTGAACCATTTCTGCTGAA
>JAUMHM010087225.1:0-10482 GCA_032362435.1 Melikaiella ostensackeni | reverse complement strand
GGATAAATCAATATCGTTTTCGAAATCAGCACGTCGAAATCTATAAAATGCGACTGTTCCTTTGAAGGGACCTTTTATTTTAAACGAAATCATAGCCCGCGCCAGGACTCATACACGCGCACACTAAGGATACACTGGTGATGGGTCGAGTCGGTCTCGAGCGGAGAGGGGGAACGGCCACCCACTCCTCTCCGCTCACTTTCGCTTCATTTATTGCTAAAATATGTATCTAATCGAAATTTTGCAAGAGACATTTTTTGTGGAGAATTTTATTTTCTACAACTTTTGTTGCAAATTTTTTCGCGTATTGACTAATGTTCCTTTAGTATATCAATTCTGCTTTAAACTTTAGATGCTGTCACATTATCCTTTTCAAGTTTATTAAAGTTGGAAATAGTACGGTCAATGAGTCCGGATGTGTCGCGTTGGATATTTGCTAGAGATTTAAACGACATTGCTTTTTCGGTTGTCATTGCGAATAAACACAGACTCACTTGTAGTTAAATTTAAAAGTCACTTTTAGATTCCAATTAGCGAGCACCTAGTCACTAAGTATCCATTTACCGAGGTTATAGCTGAAGTGTAACAGAAGCGAGTTACTAATGTATGCGTGAGATAAGAAGACATACACAACTTCCGTCAGGTCAATTGGCGCGAGAGAGAACAGTCAATGGGTGCAAGCGAGAAACATTCATACACGTTTCAGCCCGTGAAAATCAATGGGAGAGAGCGAGACGCGCACTCTCGAGCCCAGAGAATTATTGGGAGCGAGTGAGAGGCACATTAACTTGTGGTCTCGAGATCTGAGATCTGAATCATGAATTTCTTCAAGATATTATAAGAAATACTCATTTAAGGAGTATCGTCACTCACAATACAACTGTCAACTGTTAAAAAGTCGTAACAAGACTTTGAAGTAGAGAATGCACCAAGCAGAACAAATTCCAAGCTTGTGAAGCCACGAGGTAAAAATTGCTGCCGAACACATCAGAACTCACTTTTTTTGAAAAGTCACAGGATAATTCCAAATATCACTGTATACGGCTCAAGGTAGAAATGGTTCTGCTGATTATAGCAGCACGTATTTCTTCAGTGTAATGTCGTGAAAGTTTTTAAATTATCTCTACTTCTGAGTATGGGGAGTTGGTTTTCTTCACGCTGCTAAACATTTTTATCGCATATCCTGCCATGGATAATCCGCTGGATGAAGTATAGCGTCCAAATTTTAATTTGGACTTGAGTTCAAATTGTTGAGTTTCGTTCCAATATCTTTCCTTGAATTTCCTCACAATATCATAAAGCTCCCTAACCGAATTTGCTTCTGCTTTGGCCATCTCTGATGCATGAGGTAGATTGTTTGGTTTTTGAAAGGTTTTACGGCTTGCCAGAAATCTCACATTTCTTGTATAAACCGAATTGGGTTTCCTGTTTCATCAGACATGAAGTTTTAGGGATAATGCAGTGAGATCTATATTTGCTGCTACACCACTATTTGTAAAGTCCTTTACACACCCCCTCAAACATTGAAATCGAAGATTATGAGCCTCGCGCAACGCCTCTACTTTATCGTTCGTTTTCTCCTCTATTCGTATTACACTGTCTTAAAAACTCTCAAACCATTCACGGGATATCTCCTGTATACTTCGGTCAGATCACTCCATGTGTGTCCTCATAGCTTATGCATCTTGTATTTCTTCAAAACGCCGTCTCAAATCTTCATATCTATTTTTTCATTGGCTCGATGAGTCCTTCTCTATAGCTTCATTTTCTTCTCGTATCAGACTCCTATCGATTTCTTCCCATATGGAAACTTCGTTTTGTCTTTCAATTCGGCTCGCCATAATTCCCTCGATTTTTTGTGAGCTGTAATCTGGCGACCCTCCCATTTGATTATCTGTCTGTACTGGAGGTCCCAAGGATCCTGTCACATCTAGGCTTGAATCGTTATTGATTGATTGTTGGATATCTGCCTGCTCAGATGTTTTTCCGTCTGAATTCTGAGAATCATTTGATCTCGCCCTCTGTTCACGACGCGCCATAGGGTATGTACCCTTGCGGACCATTTTATTGTTTAGAATCAGTTTCTCCTTTTTGCAAACTTTAGGTCTCTGTTCGGGCGCCAATGAAAAGAACTGAATTATTTTAAAAGATTAATTCTCTTATATTTAAAGCGTCACGTTCTATTATGGGACACGAAGGTTGCAAAAATGAATTGCAATTAACAAAAATATTCATTTATTAGTCGTAGCGTATGTCACATGGTCATTGAGGTATTGAGCTTTCCATTCAATCGCGTTCCTGAACAAATTAAAATTACGATTACCTCAGGGAGTCTGACGCCTGAAAATAATCTCTACTTGAAATTAATGCTGCTTTATTTAATATTGACTTTCATTTTCTAAATGCTATTAAATTGAATGTCGCGTTCAAATTTCGCGTACATGGTTTGCTTATCCTTAGCGAGCGGAATAAACTTTGGCTTCGCGAAACACAAAGTTTTTGCAGCCTTGTAGTTAAACAGTCGCGCTGAGCATCGCTGAATGCGAAAGCAAGTTAAATCAATTCGAGAAATATCGAAATGCCAAAATCATCGTTAATTCCGCGTAACACAATTTTTCGCATCTTTTTTATTAAACAGTCGCGCTATGAAAACAAATTAAATCATTTCGAGAAATATCGAAATACCGAAATCAGCGTGAATTCCGCGTAACACAGATATTCGCAGTTATGTTATTAAACAGTCCTGCCGCGAAAACAAATCAATTTGAGAAATATCGAAATACCACAAACAGCGTAATCAATATCTCAGCTTAATCACATGGAATTCAAGAGGCGAAATACCAACCCCCTACACCGCGATTGACAAGACGATTGGCAGCCTTAGCAGCGTACGCCGCGGAGTGGGAGAGAGGAGATGATGGGCAGAAATACACCTTTTCAGCGCACTAGTTCTGTCCGATAGGTAGAGGATCGGATTCCGTTGATTGCTGCTGATGAAGGAAACAGACACCTTGAAGAAGACGTCTTGGTTGTGCAAGATCTCCTTCGGTTGAACCTGGTATCTGCTGTAAAACTACCACTATGAAAACAGACCACCAATACAAGAAATACTCAGCATAAGAACTTAGGAAAACTGATCACTTTTCATGAATCCGTGCCCGTTATATCTCGAGAGTCTGTTAAGCTCACTTGTGAGAAAGGTTGCCAACTTCATTTCACTTTGGTACTATATGCTTGTCGCGACGGTTGTCTATTGCCTGGCATTGTGTGGCCGTAGTCGGGTTGCCTATCATAAGGCATTGGTACCTGTGTATCATTACATCCGTTTCCATCCGAATACAATTTCCATTTCTCCTGAATCTGCCGGATAAGTCGAACTCATTCCGATTCATTCTGTGCCATTCCGAACTCAGTCCGGGTGATTCCGCACTTATCAGAATGCAATGCCCATTCTGCCTGAATCCGCCGGATAACGCAAGCTCATTACAACTGGTTCCGTGTCATTCCGAACTCAATCCGAATTTTTCCACACTTATTAAAATTCTTATTAACATACTTATTATTATTATTTATTATTATTTCTTTATTATTTATTTTATCATAATTATTAATTTTCATTAGAATACTCTGAATAATTTAAGAAATCCTTGTATCAGTTTTAAGATGTAAGTGGTGAAAATAAGTCCTCTTTTATAATTTTATCTTCAACCGTCTTCAATTTATAGTGTCCACAAAAAAAAGCATTTTGAAATTAAAATAATTCTTTTTTGAAAAGTTGATTCTAAAATCGTTCAACTTTCAAGGTTACAAAATAAAAATTATTTCATTCTAAAGACTTTCTGAAAATTTGTAAATAAATAAAAGCGGCAGGTAAATATGATTGAATTCCAGTTCAAATATATCTAATAGGTATGATGTTTCAAACTATTGTCCGGATGTGTATATATGTCTGTTTGCCCGAATGTGTACATAAATTACGTGAATTTTTCTTTTTTTTAACCAAGTACTCCCCTCCCTCTTTGTCAGGCTTCGTAAGACAGTTTCGTAAAATGTTTGACTTACCTTGGTACCTAAAGGACTACGAACTTGATGTACAACCCCCATCCTCAAAAATGCATTTGAATATTATTATTTTTAATTTCTGAAGAAATGACTAAGAAGTCAACTGTCTTGTTGAGTGTTTAGTGGAACATAAATATTTTATTAAATATGTAATTTAATTGTTATAACAGTTTTTTCAAACAATCCTATTGAAAATATCGAAATAAAAAACCACATGGAAAACCCAAGCGAAAATCCACATTGATTGCCACGATGTAATGGGGAGTGAAATAACATGCGAAATTCTGATGATTCAGATGAATCAGGAAATCATACGCGGGAATCTCAGTCTCTCTTATTTTTCAATTGCTTTTCTATTTCTGCCGCACTTCCACTCATTGGGAATCAATGGAAATCAGTGGCATTCACGGCAGTCGATTGCCCAGTGAATAGCCACTCGAAATTTCCAAAACTGCGAAAAATTTATGGTAATTTATGATAATTTCTTTCATCTTTCGACTACTTTCTTACGGGCCTCATACATTTAAGCAGGTATACCCGGCTTACTTATATAGGAAGCACCTCATAAATTTCCACGCGGAATCCGACGCATGAACTGTTTCAAAATACCACTCAAATTTCACGTGGAATTTTATGTTATTCGATGAATTGACTTCGATTTCTACGTGTATTACTACGGGGATTGCTAAGCGCTTTTGACCACCCTGGTAGAAAAAATGTTTATGATTTTTTAAGAGAACTTCCACGAATTTATATGAAACTTTTTACAATTTTTTATGACTGAAATTACAGCAAGTTCACAGAAAAACGCGGATCCTCAAAAATACGCCGATTCGGTGTTGTTTTGAGTTGCAACAAAAATGAGACATCGGGGAATGAGAATGCAGCTATGTTCATGCTACAGTTTCATACTTGAAGTATTCTCATTTTAAGAACAAAAATCTTATTTCGAGAACATGGCAAATGATCTGCAACAAAATTAGCCTTTTTAATGCAGTTCAGAAACGAAAAAATATATAAAAAATCAGGCTCGAAAAATCAAAAAAGAAATTTTGAATCAATTTTTCGCTCAAAAGCAGAAAGGGAAAATAACTTTGAGAATGCATTTCATAACCGATTGCAGATTTTGTTTTTTACAAATATTCAGAATTAAATTTAAAATTGATATATGTAAGCGACTTTTTAATTGTTGTTTAAAATTTTATGCTTATGAAAGTAGCGAACAAATGTCGATTCTTTCCTTTTTCTTGTATCTTTGGTAACAAAAACTTTTCTACGCTCAGTATTTCTTGAATTTGATGCGCAGGGGTGTGCGGAAGAGAAAAATGTTTGATAAGTAATGTTATTTTTTATAAACAAATTGGAAACTCAAATTTCCGAGAACTAAAAAAAGATTTCTTTCTATCTATAACATCCAGAATGTGTACTCGTATCTATTAATATAATTTGTTTTTTAACCTTACTTATCGAACAGTTTTCGCTTCCACACACCTCTGTGCATTAAGTTCAAAAAATACTGAACGTAGGAAAGTTGTTTGCATAAAGATAGGAGAAAAAAGAAAGGATTGACATTTGTTCGCTATTTGAATTAACATAAAATTTTGAACAACAACAACTTAAAAATCGCTTGCGTACGTTAATTTTTAATTTAATTCGGAATTTTTCTAAAAGAAAAAATCTGAAATCGGTTAAAACCAGCGTTCTGAAAGTTATTTCGAACCTTGTTTTTTCATTTCTTATCACTGTACCTGTCGTTGCGCGTGGATAGAGAGGCCGCGCGGACCCACTAAAAAATTTATATCTCCGGAAGTTATACAGTGTCCATCATTTCTTTTTTTTTATTTGAAGCAGAAAATTATAAGCATTCATAATATTAATATTTTTAAAATTGATAATATAATTTCGGGCTAAAAATTAATTCAAAATTTTATTAAAAATTTTTTTGAGTTTTTGAAATTTTGTTTATTTTTGAAATGTATTAAAAAGGCCTTTAAATTGTATTCTGCACCTGCAGAAATCACCAAAATTCAATCGGCGGTTTGGGAGATACGGGGTTTTCAAAAAAGTCGAATCTTAAAATTCAAAATCCTGTAAGTCCCAGAATTTTTGAAATTTTTTAAAACCATTTTAATCATAAACTTCACTTATCCAACACTGAAGTTTCATCAAGTTTCATCAAAGTACAGTCAACTCTAGATTGAAGTCACCTGGGCTTATGTCCTTCCTAGAATGTCTGCCGACTCACATTCGTGGTTGAGGAGTCCAAGACGCCGAGAGAGAGTATTGCCACCGCCTCGCATTAGTTGACACGGGGTCCGAGGGTCCAAGAGAGGCGCGCGAGCTCAGCGGACTTATGCAGTTCCTCCTGATTGTTTACATCATAGAAATTCTTGGGACGGTGTCACGGCTATCGAGACCATACCCGATATTGGACATAAATCCAGAATTGAGTGTAGCTAGACGCTCCTACAACTCTGATATTCTTGGAATGAATTAACACAACTGAATTTTTAAATTAAAAATATGTGATCAACATTTTTTTAAAGTTGATTTACGCGTGACTTTCCACATTTACTTTAACGTGGCGAATATGTATCCTGAAAATACTACTGCAAACAGAAAAACCTAGTGAGTGATATTTGCCGAAGAGACTATTTTCTGACATACTATACGTGCACGGGAAAATAATGTAAATGTCAAATATACTTACTCGGTTTTTTCGTTGAATAGCAGATTATTGTGAGATTTCACACCCGAATTTACACGAGTAATTCCACGCATATATTTTTAGCTAAAAATTTTGTGGTCTCAATTGGCAAGTAGAAATCCTTGTGTACATAAATATACGACTATATTCTTAATATCGACCTTAGGAGGATACAGCCTCAAAAGACTTAGTCGTAAAAACTGAATGCAGAAGATTTCGAATTGACCAAATTTTACTTCTAACAGCTTAAAACAGTTGATACTAAATATTTTGCTCTGCAGGTTATGAACAAAATAGTTTATCAGGCACCGGTGAACAAAGGATACAATGCGATTATGGCAGGCCTCCACCACCGGGAAAAGTTTGTAACGTAGACGTCAAACAGTGGAATCATTGTACGAAGGCCAACAGTTACGGTTATCACAAGTCTTCGCCATGCATCTTCCTGAAGTTAAATAAGGTTTGTTTTCGCCTTACACTGACCTATTTTCTAGGAAATTATGTTGAGTTTATGCGCAGAAAATATAGTCCTTTAAATCAACAAAATAATTTTATATCAAGCGAACTTTATTAAATACAATTGAAATTTCCTTCGTCGAATGAGTCCTGCGATAGACATCATACACGATCTGGCGATAAATAACAAATGGAGGTTTGATTCTTCTTAAATGCACTGTTACATATTTTTCAGAGTAACTGATCACCATATCGAGCAGAAAAACATGAACAACACGTTTTCGAATCTTTTTTATCTGACCCTTTTTTAGCACACCTGCAGTCTGTTTGTTTGCAATTCATCCAGAACCAAAATAGTAACATATATTTTTTTCAAAGCAAACTGAAGCGTAAAGAATAGTTATAATTTTTTGTTTTCCCATCAAGTCGGCGTAATTCGTGTAAATAGTTTTGCATCGCTTGAAGAAACCTTTCATTAAAAAAAATTGATAAGTAAATATAGTCAGTATAAATTCATATAAAGAGCTATCCTTACGAAGAACATACACAAGCCTCTTGAAGACGCTACAACTTCACGTCGGTCAACTGAATGCGTGTGAAAGTATCTAACCTATCGGACCTCTCTGTTCTTTCATACTTTCAAGACTCTCCTTCATAAACAAAATGGCAAAAATTCTGAAATTTTCACAGAACCTCTGTATTGTATCCTTCTATGTTTTGACAGTTTTTAAAATAAATAATAAAAAAAGTTAAGCCGCTAAGGTTAACTGTGTGGCATTTTCGATACCCTGGAATAGGGCTAACATGCATAAAGTGCTAATTTTAGTTGTAATTATTTCAATTTTGCAATAGTCACTTCTTTTTAATTACACAGACTATTTTATAGCACTTTGATGAATCTATATTTCCAATTTGAAAAAATTCCCAGGAGAAGTACTTCATACCTACTGATAATACCTTAATAACAGTTTCGGACAAAAATCTACTTGAAAAAAATTATATATAGGGGGAAGGTGTCCACAGATGTTTCGCATACACAAAGAATTAAAATATCTGAAAAATTATTAAGTGAAATGTGTCATAATCACTGAATATCTAGCTACTGTTTTATACTGATGTCTTTAAGAAAAGTTATATTCACGTGCTTTTCGTACTTGAGTTGTATTTAAATGAAAGTTCTTTTTGATACTTTGCATTGATTTTCCTTAATGCTTTTAACTAATATTTGAGAAAAACAAGACCACTGAAAATATTTTCACTTATATACTTACAATATGAAAACATTATTCTCTAGCAATGTGCAGTAAAGAAGGTTTTCTTTCTGGATTTAAAATATTAAACCCATATTTGGTGAATGAAGTTCCAGCGTTCACAGAGGTTAATCTTCTACAAAAATTACCTTTTTTTCGTCTCCTGAATGTTTCTGGTCATTTTTTTATGTACACTGTTAGCAATTTCTATAGCGATTTTACTATAAATGTTATGGAAGCAACATGCATATACGTATGATAAATTTACTATATCTACATCTTTAATACTCTGAATTGTGAGACACGAAAAATAATTTCTAAGTTAGTTTTATATTTCTTTCATTTATTTGATTATTATGTCATTAATAATGAATTCAGTAAAACTATCAGAAGAGAAAATAGGATATTATACTTCAATTATGGAAATTACTTGATCCGTAAATTATAAAATTTGTAAATTGAATTTTAAAAATAATTACTACAGATTTTACTGCACATGTATTGTAATTTAAGATTACTATTCCAGGAATGAAAATTTACTATACAAAAGTATGGTAAAATTACAAACATTTTTATTAGTGTAGATGATAATCAAACTTCACGGAGCTGGTTACACTGACATTCATTCTGTATAAACTGGAACCTCGATTTATTTGCCCTCGATTTATTGTCTTCCTAGAATATCTGCTGGCTCGCATTCGTTGATGAGGGGTCGAAGACGCCGAGAGAGAGTCTTGCCGCCGGCCTCGCATTTGTTGATGGAGAGGTCCGAGGGGCCGAGAGAAAGGCGCGCAAGCTTAGCGGAGTTACGCAGTTCCCTCCGACTGTCTACATCGTAGAAATTCTTGGAAGAGCCTCATGTTCATAGCAAGCAACACCCGAGACTCGAAATAAATCGAGGTTCTAGTGTAGTTAGAAAAACAGCGCTTAGCAGGTACATAACGTGCAATTATAAGTCAGTTTAATATTACATATTTCTCAATACATATCAAATAGTTTAAGGTCAACGAAAGTTTTCGTAAAAATAGACCAAGCAAATGAGTATAATAACGACCGATCTGTTTTGAAAACTTCATTTATTGAATAAAACGGATGGCTGAAAAGGTTTCATCTTTTCAGTTTGGATGAAATTATTAATATTTTCTTAAATGCTTAAGCAAAAAGGTCTTATCTTTTCAGATTTGATTACACGAAGGATTAGATTTCATTTACACGTGTCAAACTTTTAAGGTTTATATATTTTTATATTTTATACCTAAAACGACCAATTATATATTAAAAGGCATGCGACTATTGAATTCAGATGTCCTAACCCGAAGATCAATTGTATTTTTTTCATCATAAATCGTAAAAGTAATACGTACAAACATACTTTTTTCTGAATGTAAAATATTGTTGTACATTGTTTTATGTTTTGGTATTTAATAATGTTTTTGTGTGCAAAATATGTCCTACTTTAGAGTGAAACAAAAAAATATTGTCATTTCATTATATATTGAAAATAATAGTCAAATGAAGTAAGAATAACGCTTCATACCGTAGCAATTGGGACATTGAGCACTTGAGAGTGGAGGACTTTTGAGTCTTTGTGTACCTGTGTGACTACGCGTGCACCTACAAGGTACACACTTCATTTCTTGAATATCATTCATGATTCAGGAGTAAAAAATCCTTTTGTCACAAATTGGATAAGTCTAATATGCTGTCAGATTGTAATTACAGAAGCAAAAATTTGTTTAACTGGCTTGTTTTTCTCAAATATTAGTTGAGAGCAGGTAGTCAAATAACCTGACATTGCGGCCTATTTAAAAATTAATTATTTGAAAAAATACTTCAATACGAGAAGCATACGAGGTGTGGTCAAAAAGTATCGAGACTGGTTCTATAACTCAGCTAATTTTGGTGGTAGGGATTTGTCTCTTCGGGTAAACCTTAAGGGCCTTCGAAATCATGGGCAAATCCTAAATGTAAAACTGAGTCCAAACGGAGAAGCCATTTTGTCTAGTT
>JAUMHM010087224.1:0-28873 GCA_032362435.1 Melikaiella ostensackeni | reverse complement strand
TCTTTTGATAATGGTCAGGAACCACGAGATGATTGGCAAAGGAGCGTTCCTCTACAAAGCCGCGGAGCAGGCGGCCGCGACCCTTGGTCTGGATGTCAAGATCAGTAGTGTGGAAAGTGCATTACTCCATCTAGATGCCTCATTTCTGAAAGCCCGAGTAAAGGAAACAGAGGTGAACAACTTCCCCGAACAGCTCCACGACAAGAAAATGCATAGGAACTTTCACAGAAATGTAAAAGGTCAGTCCTTGTGGATGGAGTTAACGTTTGCTTTCCTCAAATCATCCGGACTTAATTCAGGCACAGAGGGTTTCATCTTCGCGTATCAGGGCGGTGTCACTTCCACCTTGGTATACCGTAGCCGCATCTTACGTGAAGAAGTTCCCAGCCCATATCACGGTTACGAGGCGTGGTCATGGGTGTGATTTACCGCGGTTCTACTGGGAGTCGATGTCATTTTCATGGATGGCAGTCATCGAGGACGATGATGATTTTAAGAAGGGAGGACTGTTACATCTGCAATTTAAAAATTTTGTCAAATGCCTCACCAAATGCAACCCACTTTACTTGGGGGAGCCAAGCGACATTGCTCACATAGAATCAGGCACATCGATATCACCGATTAATCAATAGATGTTTATATGCTTATAAACTAAATATTTCAAATATTAGATATATGGGTAAGAGAAATATATGCACGTATATGAACGAATGTATTTTAATATTTTGACGTTTCATGGTCAACGCACCATTCACCTGATAGTGTACAGCATATAGTAAACAAGTGACCGATTACGAGTTTAGTCATACGTGCTATAGTAGAAGGCGTCTGACCAAATACGTTTGCAAATAGTTCAGTTTAGCGTATAGAATTCATATTACTAAAAGAGCAAGAGAAGAGATAACCGATATTCATTCAGTATTTCACTCAATGTGATCACCCCTCCTCCCTAAGCCAGGGGCGTTGAGTGACTGTGTCCCAGGCGCTTTGGCACCTAGGGGTATGAAGGTGTCCTAACGGCCTCTCGGGGACACCAGACGACCTCTCCGAGTATTTAGTCTCACACTTGTATGCGGGGCTTTGCAAGGGTGTATAGTTCATTTCCCTAGCTTTTCGTGGGATCAAACTGAAACCATACAATACAAATGAAAAGAAAGAAGAAGGGAGGAAGATGGCGGGGGCTGGAAAGGGGTTGAGAGCGAATGGGTCTAACATAACCCTTTTCACTATATCTGTCTCTCCGACCAGCCAAACTCAGGCGAAGGCTACGCCCCCAGCTCTCTTGGGAGCTGAGAAATCGGCGGTCCTTCTGAGTGAGGCTATGGAGACGGGAGCGGTCGAGGGGCCCTCCGAAAAGAAAGCATCAACGATTTTCTGAAAAGATAACTGAGGAGACAAGTGCAGCAAGCTAGAATGGCGGTTGCGAGTGCTGGAACATTGGCAACTACAACGCCGACAACCAGCACGGAGATCCTGAGGAGAAGGAAGAGGTCAGATGACACCTCAACGGGGGGGGGAGGGGGCTGAGCCTACAGAGGCATAAGCCGGCCCAGCTGCCGGCGAACCGGGAGTCGTCAGGGGTTGGACTGATAGCTGTCCAGAAGACTAGCCCCCTAACGGTGGTGGTGACGGCATCGAGCTATCCGGACTTGATGCTCACTGCGGAGCAGTTCTAGCTTTTTAGGGAGGATACTCGGAGGGCGCTAGAAAGAGTGTCCCCAGATCAATGATCAAAATTTGAGACCTTCTTCTGTAGGGGAGGCATGTCCATATTTGTCGCAGCCGACCGAGCGGCTGAAGCTTGGCTGCTGAACACAGTGGCCAAGACAAGGCGCTGGGAAGGTGCAGAATTCAAATTGAGCGGAATTAAATTGCTTCAAAAGGTGGCAGGCACGACCGGTCTCAGGAGGACGGCACCCTGGAAGGACATAAGTGACTTCTTGTTGTGCAGATGCCTGAGTCCCAGGCAAGGGCTCTTGCGGTCCTCAACGACAGGCTCTTCTACCACCTAGGCCAGTTCCACTTTGGGGTTGCCGGCCAGGGACAGGAGAAGCCTGTTGGGACGGAAGAAGATCGGAGGCAGCCGTAAATGGTTGCTACCGATCTATCCATTACCCAAATTAACTTGCGTCGCAGCAAAGGCGCCTTTGCGGTTCTGCAAAGGGGCATGGCTAGGAGGCACACAGGTATCTCACTGGTCCAAGAACCTAGATTAGACACAGATACCATAAAGGGATCATGAGGGGCTGGTTTTTCTTACAGGGACACCAAGGCGGCCAAACCAAGGGCCTGAATTCTGGCGAAAGAAGTCAAAGTTGTCTCGCTGTTGGAACTGTGTTCGAGAGATCTGATGGTGATATCCACAGACCTTTGAGAAATCGGAAAGCTATTCATAGGATCGGCCTACTTTCCGTATGACAGCAAAACCAACCCAGCAAAGGAAGTACGTACACTGGTAGAATACTGCAAGGTAAAGGGTCTCCCACTATTTTTGGGGTTCGATGCTAACTCCCACCATACATTGTGGGGTAGCACGGGCACTAACTCAAGAAGGAATGGCCTACTGGAATATTTAATAACTACTGATCCAGATATTCTAAACATGGGGAATACCCCGACGTTCCACGACTCGATCAGGAAAGAGGTCGTTGACATCACCCTTTGGACTGGTAGTTTTAGGGATAAAGTGAAGAGTCTCGGACGAGCCCACTTTTTCGGATCACTCACAGATAGAGTTCGAGCTGGAATTTACCGTATCCTCGGGCGTCACGTGGGCCATAAATCCAAGAAGAACGGACTGGAATCAGTATTCCACTGAATCAAGGAGTGCACTCTCAGAGGTGCCCAAGTCAATTAGGGATGTGGGCGACCTGGAGATGGCAGCCAAAACTTTCACGAAGGCCATCAAATCTACTTATGAAAGAAATTATCGACCCACAAAAATCTGAAAGGCAGGGGAGACACACTGGTGGAACGGGAAGTTCGAACAGCATCGCAGGAAAACCAGAGAGAGGTTCAGACGTGCCAGTATGGGCAAAACGAAAGAACTATGGATCTCATTTACGACGACGAGGGATGATTACAGGGGTGCAATACGTAAGGCCAAGCAAGAGCGCTTGACCAACTTTTGCACAGACATTGCGAAAGGGGCAGAGGCGACTACACTGGACAAGTTGCTTTCTCGAAATCCGGATGCTATTTTCGGCATTGTAAAATTGCCCGACGAAGGAAACTCAGTGTCGGACGTGGAGACCTTAACCACATGATCAAGTCACATTTCCCGGGCTTTATAAGGTCTGTGAAATAGGAAACGACACCTTGAGGGCATCTAAAGTTATCTGTAGCTCAACTGGGCCCGCAACAGTGGCTAGCTCACGAGATTATTACTCCTTCCAAGGTCAGGTGGGCTCTAAAGTCTTTCAGCCCATACAAGTCTTCTGGTCCGGATGGCATATACCAGGTCTTCATACAGAAGGCTGGCGAATCCATCATAGGGCAGCTGATGAAACTTTCTAGGGCTAGCCTGGCACTGGAATATGTCCTGATGGCATGGAGAGGCACGAGAGTGATTTTCATTCCAAAAGCAGGCAGGATCGGTTGTACTTCACTCAAGGATTTCCGTCCCATCAGCCTTACATCTTTCCTACTAAGAACGGTGGAGAGACTTGTGGATAGATACATCCGCGACAAGGTTTTGTTAAGTAGGCCACTACACAAGGAGCAACATGCCTACAGGGCTGGTCACTCGATCAAAACGGCCCTAAGCGGAGCAGTAAACCTAATCAAAGGACAACTGAAGTAGAAAGGCTTCGCGATTGGAACCTTTATGGACATGGAAGGAGTCTTCAACTACACCTCTAGAAAGGTAATTAGGGCGGCCATGATTGCACATGGTGTGCCAACTGCAGTCGTAGAATGGACCTGCCACATGTTGGGCAATAGAAACCTAACAACGACTGAGGGTTATACCACCTTATGTGAAACTGTTAACTCGGGGTGCTCGCGAGAAGGCGTTTTATCAACCCTACTGTGGTGCTTGGTAGTTGATGAACTGCTCCATCTACTTACGAGACAAGGCTCCCACGCTATATGCTACGTAGACGGCATACTGGTCATCGTGCGCGGTCAGTCTCTGGATGAACTCATCGTGGTAATGCAGCAAGCACTTAGGACAGTGGAAACCTGGTGTGAAAAGACCGGATTATTGGTCAATCCGAGTGAGACGGACGTGGTTGTATCCTGGATAGGAAGCTGTTATGGAACGAGCACCTGAAAATTAAGTGCAAAAAGCTCACAGCGACCCTTTGGCTTTGCAGGAGAGCCATAGGAAAAAACTGGGGCTTGAAACCGGAGACACTGATGCGGATCTATACTGGGATCCTGTGACCCAGGCTTACCTACGCGGCGGTGGTCTGATGAATCAGGATCGAACTGTCCACTGTGAAAGCTCAAATGGAAAGAATCAGGAGACTGATTCTAATAAGCATCACTGGTGCCTCGAGATCGACACCCACGGTGTCATTGGGGGTCTAAAGAGGGTTGGAGCCCCTCCATCTTACCATCAAGGTCACGGCGGCAAAGGCAGTCTGGAGAATGAACATGGTGAGCGGCGAAAGAATCTCGACAGAACTGCGGATTCCAACCGATATCGCGAGTAGGCCGACCTTGAGCATGGTCAGGGACAAAACGCCTATGCGCTACTTCTTCGTCAAGAAGTATCAAGTCAGCCCATCCACGAGAGATAAATACGCTAACGGTGGGGCATATTTGACTGGTGATGGGGACAACGGGTTCACAGATGGCTCCAAGAACAAGGAGAACGCAGGAGCCGGTGATCATCGTAGGAGGAGCGAAAGAGGCTTCACAATCTCGATGGGGTCCTATGCCACGGTCCTATAAACTGAGATTATGGCCACGCTCCAGTGTGCCTATAAGGCACAGAAGTATGACAATATAAGAATTATCCGCATTTGCCCACACAGCAGGGCTGCTATAGTGGCCCTGAATGGAACAACGACTACGTCGCTACTAGAATGGGAGTGCTCTGAGGTACTGAATAATCTGGCGACGGAAAACCGAGTGACTCTGCTTTGGATCCCTAGACACAGTGGCATTAGAGGTAATGATATCTCGGACAGGCTAGCAAAACTAACAGTAAAAAAAAAACTTTACTGGTCCTGAACAAGTTGTAGGCATTTCCAGTAGGTTGGTCACTGAAGAGATTCACAGTTAGCTGACTGAGGAACATCAGAAGAAGTGGAATGAGGCTGCTGGCTGCAGACAGGCCAAAACACTTATGGGTTTAAATTTAAAGCTATCACAGACACAAGATAGGGCTCGCAGATAGCCCCCTATGTCACTTGTGTGGAAAGGGTGATGAGGCAACTATTCATATCCTTTGTCACTCCCCTGCAGTCGCTGAGAAGCATCTAGCACTGCTTTGTCTAAGTCGCGATTCATACATCATTGTGAAATATTCCTCAACAAAGAACAAATTCATAAAACAAACACCCGGTAGAATGTGACGCTAATCTACAACGTATCGGGGATCCAATCGACAAGCTAATCTCACTTGCCCTTTCTGGAATAGAAAGACAAATGTAAGTTTTTGATGTATCGATTAGCCGATTATCTATTCTTTGTCTTCAATAAACATTAAAATATCTGAACTACACCTCATTTATTTTAAACACTATACTGACACAATCCCCATAGGATTGCTAGTGACAACGTACTCACAACAAATAATTAGTCAGGGCTTACCAACTTGACGTAATCAGCAATACTGGACTCTCTCATTCACATATTTCCAGACTACTCTCATCTTTAACTCCGGATGTGACATTTGAATAAAAAGAGTGAGATTCAAAAGGACAGGGGTGATTAAAGATTGAAGAAGAAATAAAAAGGATTAATGTGAATAAGTGGAAGATAGAAATGTATAGAAAAATTGGAATTCAAAAGGATAGGATTGATTATAGACTGAAACAATGATAAAAAAGGATCTAAAGGATAAATTCAGGATTGATATAGATCAATTGTTTCTCTTCATTTCAATATTGAAGATGGGAAATTATTCAAATCGATAGAAACTCTATTCATATACTACTAGCAGAAAAACTATCTCACCTCTATCCATTAGTTCCGAATTGAGTCGCTGTGCAGCGCTAGGTGCAACATTTTCTCATAAGAAAAATGAGTTGTCAAAACTGCGTTAACTTGCAGCCATGAATTAAGCTTTGATAGCTGGCCATTGCGTAAATGTCTGCTAAATCATATTCATTACATTTATCGAACAAACTTTCTTTTTTCTTGAATCAGCTGACGCAAGCATAACCTCAGCTGTCAAAAGCACTGCGCACATAACTCGCGCAATTCTACTTTTGCGATATAAAGTTCAAAACGATACTTGCGCGAAAACCTTCTTCGGTGCAGTCGCAATAGTACCGCGCTCCCTTCGATCTAGCTACGCCGTGCGTAAGGGACTCTCTTCACCAATCCGCGCCGCCTCCCACCACTTCATCGTTGAGTGGTGCAGCAACGCGAGGCAAAGGCGATAAAAAAACGCACATGATCGCCAGAAAATCAAATCTCCCCGGGCTTCAGCCCAAGCCACATCACTCTGGCTTTTCCGCTCGGCCTAGCCCACAGGCTGACGTCAAATTGACGCTCAAACCTCTTTCCCGAAGATGACGCCCCAGCAGCACTCCAGAGAATGCCCTCCATCAAAGGTGCACGTTACTCTCTACTCAAAATTGCCCTTACTTCTGGGTAAGAATGAACATCCATTGGCACTCAACAGCATACCAAACCAGCTTCGCACTCGTCACCCCTAGCCCCTATATTGGGCTCTACCCTATGACTTTGAACTTCTATACGTACATGTCGATCTCCGAACAAGGAGTTAAACCAATACGAGTATCCCCACCCTGGAAATAATATCCAGAGCACGGACTTCTCTCAAAACAATTCTTCCCCATACCCCATACGACATTCACCTCCTTCAATACATCAATCCCCGGTTGTAAGTCCACCATATATGGTAAATCGCCCCTCTATATGAGATCCACCCCCTGTGGCAATTCCTCCCCTTGTTCAAATTCGCCCGCGGTTGGCGAATCAATCCCCTGGAAATGATTTCCTCCTGTACAAAATTCGCCCTCCTTGGCGAATCAAGCTGTTATATGTACAATTCGCCCCCTTGGTTAATCAATCGCTGTACAAAAATCCGCATTCTATGGAGAACGTCCTTGTAAAAAACCGCCCTTCTAAAAATGCACATCCTTTGATGAAAACCAAACACCCCTCCAAATTCACCTGTACTACCTGCACTCAGGAATCAAGTTCATTATTTCAAATCAGCTTCAAATCTGGCTCCTCGCCAAATACCGAGTTCCATAGCAGAGACCACAGTGTCCCAATCATCACCAGCACAGAGGTTGTCCTAACCGCGAACAGAGAGTTATGGACAGTCACGAACACCCTGGCAGAAAAAATTATCCTCTAAGACCCTGTGGCGGCTCCCACCCCTTAGAGGATCCTGCATCAAACCGCTTAAGGCCGAAAGCGGACACAGGAATTCCCTCACCGAACCCTTGGCGAAGCCCTACCTGACCGACGAAGGCAGTTCCAAAGCAGACGTTGGCCAAACACAACTGTGCCGACGAAGACGTCTCCCCCTACCAAGTCTGAATTTTTTATGGCATCTAAGTCAGAGAGTGCCTTAACTCACCAAAGTCTCCACATTAACACTTCCACGGAGTTAGTTTCCTCTCCGAAGAGCAATCCCAAAACTGCTTGGAAACCTAGACTCACCACCACCTCAATGTTCGACCTTTCCGTCGACCCAATCATTGAGGAAAACTTGAGGCCCCCAATGGATACTCCTGATATGCAAGTCTCCAGAAACTCAAGACCCCCAATGAGCACCCCTGCTACTCAGATCACCGAAAAATTGGGCCCTCTCGACGTTTAACCTTCCTGCTAACCCAATCGTCGAGGATGACTTGCGATCCCCTTCTACTCACATAATATTTCCAGGTTGATTGTGGTTTCCTGGCACCCCACGAAAATTTTTAGAAATAATTTAAAATCATCGCCTGAGCCCTTCTTAGAAAAAGTCCATTTTTGTTTCTCACAAATTATGAGGTGTAGAATTTGCATACATGTTCATGTTGAATGTTGCTTCGAAGTTTTTTATAAATTTAATTTTATGGTTTTATACATTTTAAAGTATAATAGAGACGCTTATCCAAAAATTTCTTTTAAAAATCAAGCTTATCAATATACCTACTAATTTTTCACTATATTCAAGTACTTAGTTGCCGAAACTGAATTTCCAGATTTAAGTTAATTTCAAGCAATGTACTAGAATAAAATGAAAAATTGGTGGTTATATTCACAGCTTGAGCTTTGAAAGAAATTTTTAAATGATGGTCTCTATCAAACTTTAAAATGCACGAAACAAAAGTTGACTTTTTCCAAAAAGGACTCAGGCGATACCTCATATGCAAGCACCTTTTGATTAAATTCAGTTCAGGCCCCCCGCGACATCTGTTGAAATACCTCAAAAGTCTTGGTAATTCCTTGAAATGTTTTTGAATTTCTTGAAATCTATGCGAATTCTTTGAAATTCTCAACATTTTTGGAAACCACGTATAATTTTTTGAAATACTTTGAAATTATTATAAACCTTTTGAAACACTCTAAAATCCCGTAAATACTTTAAAATCATTTGTCTAATCTACAATTTCCATTTGCACAAAAACAATTTAACATGATTCTGTTCAGCAATTACACTTTCATATACAAATTACACATGCGAAAACAATAAACTCTATGGCCGATTCTACTCTGTACATTAGTACAGTGGAGGAATGAGCTTTGAAAAGCTATTTTACACAACACAGTCCGATTGAACAATATTCCCGTAAATACAGTGAGAGTTTATTTCATTCGACATTGTCCGACTTTATGTTATCCATTTCTTCAGTCGGAATTCATTCACTTTGTTGACACATTCTACAAAGGACAATCAAACATTTTGGGTTAATTAATCGTTCGCATTGACTTATTCTACACGATTCAATTGTACAATTGTAGATTTATCACGAGGAAAATGAAAGCACTATGCCTATTTCCACACTGATCGTTATAACACGAAGATAAAAATGTACATATTTGCAATCCAATCGCACAATGTTCAGTTAAACATACGTGAAATAATCCATGGAAAAAAGCGTCCGATGCTGCGTGTGTAATTTGGGCACTTTTCGATCGAACATGAGTTAACTGAATTTTCGTTCTTCAACATCACATTTCTCAAATGGGTACTATCTCGTATCTACACGTGAATTTTATATAAATGGTCGTTCGAATAGGCATTGATCTATCCTACATTCTAAATAAATAACTTGGTAATTAGGTTCTTTTTAACACCGTTCGATGCCATATAGATCAATTCAACGCGATAAGAATATTAAATCCTTGATAGCTTTTACTTTGCTCGATACGATACTCATGAAGAAAAAGATATTCTTCAAACATTTCAGTACAATGTTCGATTCAACATTTGAGGAGAGCTTGTAAGCATTCGATGTTCGATACGACACATACATAACGATTTTACATTACCTGATGCAGCAAGCATTCCTAATGAGAAAAGTTGTTTGACACTACATTATCCGTTTGGTCTTTGTCCGGCTTTACATATAATAAAAGGAATAAATTGCGTCCGTTTATACGTCGATAAATTCTACATTTCGAAGTACTACTAGATCACTGCTGCCCTATACAACATAATACAATTCTACATTACTCTATTTATTATCAACAGATAGCAAACTTTCTTGATTCTTTGAACACTAGCTATTTGTTCATTTCGGGCCAATTTCACAATGTTCGATTCAACATGTGAGACAGATCATAAGCCCAATTTTACATTACCGAATGTAATAAACATTCCTATTTGGAAGGACTGTTCAACACTACATAATATGTTTTTTCATTGCTCGGATTTACATCTAAAGGAATAAATGAAGTGCGTCCGCTTCTACATCACTCAATTCAACATTTCAAATAATTTTTCCCATTTCTGCCCGATACAACATAATACATTATTATATGTCGTATCAAGCAGCAGTGAGCAAATATTATTGTGGAGGGTGGAATTGATCAATTTAAAAAAAGGGCTCACTCTATTCATTTCTTTAGGCGCAAAGCCGGGCGATGCCACGGCAGATTATGAAGTATCGAACCATTTTTCAATTGGGTACGCTTGAAGTACTGGGTAATGTAGAATCGTTATGTATCATGTGGAACAATACGGGCTGACAAGCAGTTCTCAAGGGCCGTAGAAATCATCCGGAATTCCTGTTTGTGAAACTGAGTCTAAACGCAGAAGCCATGTTGTCTATTTTTTGCATACATAATCTAAAGAGTACCAAGAGTTGCGAAAAAAGCCGTTTTTCGGAAAAATTAAATTTGTTTATGTAATAATCGAAATAGAAAATGCGCCTCAATTAGCGGCATCACGACAACACAGATCCCAGCGAAAGGTGAGGTTTTCTACTATTTGCCTAAAAAAGGACTAGGTAAGACACTTTTCTTGGTTTTATAACTTATGCATTTGCCGGTCGTGTCGGAGCAAGATTTTGGGGAAACTAACGACAAAACGACATCGGACGACGTCGGACATGGAGTGCTGTAGTTTTGAATCCTACAACTAAATTCGGAGCAGTAATCTGAAATATTATGATTTATCATTTAGGGTCGACAGTATAATTCCCCAGTGATATACTTAAGTACAATATCATGATTTCAAAATAAATATAATAATAACTATTCGAGCATTAATTATAATATTTCATAAATATATTTACATTGAAATAATGCATTTTGTAGAAAGCTGTTGTTAAATAAATCTTTGGTTAAAAAGTTGACAAAATAAAGTTTTTATAATGTAACTAGAAAAGTATTTATACTCATAAAGAAAAGTACGTACCATTTAAAGTTGCCTATATTCACTTTATTTAAATATTTGTGTATATTGATTTCGGAGTTGAAAAGTTCTAATTGTAAATTCAGTCAAATTCGTATCGCTTTAGGTTGTTTGCCTAGAAGTCTCTATATATTATCCAGAATTTATTAACACTAATTTCAAATATGAAAAAATTTGCATCAAGATGACCAAAAGTCTGTTACGCAATACTAATGCTTGTACAGTTTCAAGTGAAAATAATAAAACATTGTTAATGAAAATTTGATTTTATGATTTTCGTTCAAAAATTAAATTTATTGTAGGGTAAAAGTTTGCAAGGAACACGGCATCGTAAGGTACAATGTACATTGAGAATGGAAAATGACTGGCTGTGAAGGAAAACAGTATAAGAAGAGCTCTAAATGATGAATATTACATATCGTTTACAACAACATGGATGGACTTTCCGCATCATTAAGTCCCAAGAAGTTATAATTATAGGTACAAAGATGGATGCAAAGATCCCTCCTTCTCCAAGCAAGCCTTTACTGTTTGAATTCCCCGCTTCACTACCATTGTTGTCCAAAGAAGAATTCTGATATTCCTCTTACAGGGATTTTCCGACCTTATGCACGTTCTGCTAAAAAACGAAAATTTTTAGTAAACACCCTCCTATATACACTGTAAAAAACATTTTTCGATTACATGTAAGTGCAAAAATTGAAATTTGTATAAAGCAAACCTCAAAAATAGTAGGGCCGCCGATATTAGACCGGCTGGTCGTGATCAATCTTGCAAAAGGATTGAGGGAGTTGGAAGGGGGATCGGTGGTAGAGGGTAGTGGAAAAAGTTACCACCAATCGTATAGCAAGTAATTTCTACGGCCAGCCGAACCGATAACTATTTCCAAATAAATAAAATAATCATAACCTTCTCTGAAATGTATGATGAATCCTCGACTTCAAAAAAACATGACAAACATTTCAAGACGCATACAGTATCATTTAGAAATTTATGAAACACCGGTTCTTTACTAATTTGAAAATTTATGTACCCTATATATTATTATATTTTTCGTCAACCAAATTATGGTATTTTTGAAACGATTATAGAGTTAGCCCTGATAATATAGTATTATAACTAACCTAACTTTGAGGTTACAGCACATTTTTCAGACTTTTATAGATTTTCAATCTACTTGCCTCTTTACAATCTGCATTTCGGAAATCTACAGGGACTGAGTATTGTTCTAAGAGTCCATATTCTCCAATAAAATATAATGAACAAATATTAGTATATTTAGTAATCTTCTTTATAGAGTTGAATTTGTCGTCTCTATGTTCAGATAGTTTAACGCATTTATCGCTCTTGTAACATTCTTCATACTTCTTTATATTATATTTTAATCTTTGGTGCAATTGCAGAATAAGGGCGTCACCTCTGTTTTGGCTGGAAAAAAAATTTTTTTCGGTAACAAACTATTAGAATCTTTAATTGAACGATAAATGAAGCTATCCGACAAGGCAAAAGTTTAAAATTATTGTTACTTTTGTTACTAAGATGGCTCAAATATGGGTCTGTCACGATATTGGAATTCACGATTCATGGGAGCAGGGAGGCATCCCTGAGACTAGTCACAGAAATAATGTTGGTGAAATCCCTACCCCTTTCCAACGTCTCGTGGAGACGGGAAACAGGCTCTGGCCACTCATATAGGCGACCTTGAAGTATTATAAGTCTGATCCCGCTCGGAGTATACGCTAGATGGCGCAGAGTTGCTTCCCCTGCCCACACCACGCAAACCCGAAGAAGAGGGCCTTAAACGGAATAAAAATAGCTCAAACCGTTTGCTTGAATAGGAAGCGGTTCACGAGAAATTAGGATTGGAAGAAATCAGCCCTAAATAACTATACCGGTCGAATTGTAGAGAGCTCGAGCAACTGCGATAGTGCGAGATGGTCTATGTTCTACACTGGAGAGTCTGCTGTCATGCATTTACGGCCTTGTACTTTTTTCCAAATTTTTTGTTTTAAAATTGTTTGTTTCTCATTCTTGTTTTATCAATAACTTAACCCCTTGTATATATCCTCTACCGTGTACAGACGAATCTTTATTAGAAGCGTTCGCATTCGCTTGGAATTTTGATCAAGGAAGAGAAAAACTGCAGAAATCTTCTCCTGAATGCATCCGCCTACAGACAGTCGAGTGTGGATGTAGATATTTAATATCTCTGATTGTCCGCGCCCATCCTTAGCGTTCAACCTCCCGCACAAGAGTAGTTGAAGTCAGTGAAAAACACATCTAGGCGACAATTACGAACGATCACCCATCCGAGAGCTTACTGCAACCATCCGAGCTTAACGTCTGAAACACGTCGAGTCGGAAATCGTGGAGTAGCTACAGCGGCTTGGTAGTTGATGAACTGCTTCATCTACTCACGAGCCAAGGGTACCACGCTATAGGCTACGCGGACGACATACTGGTCATCGTGCACGGTCAGCATCTGCATGCGCTCTCCGGGGTAATGCAGCAAGCACTTAAAACTGACTTAGGACTGAGAATTATTGAACGAGCCTAATACCTAACAGTCATCCTGGATAAGAAGTTGTTATGGATCAAGCACCCGGAAAACAAGTGCAAAAAGCTCACAGCGACCGTTTGGCTTTGCAGGAGAGCCAAAGGGAGAAACTGGGGCCTGAAACCGGAGACACTGATGTGGATCTATGCTGCGATTCTGCGACCCAGGCTAACCTATGCGGCGGTGATCTGGTGCAGCAGGGTCGAACTGTCTATTGTAAATTCTCGACTAAAAAGAATCAGGGGACTGATTCTAAGAGGCGTCACTGGTGCCTCGAAATCGACACCCACGGTGGTATTGGGGGTACTAACAGGGTTGGAGTCCATCCGTATTACCATAATAGCCATGGATGCGAAGGCAGCCAGGAGAATAAACATGGGAAACGGCGGAAGGATCTGGACAGAACTGCAGATCACATCTGATAACGCGTGTAGGCCGACTTGGAGTATGGTCAGAGATAAAACGCCTCTTCGCTAACTCTTCGACAAAAAGTATTGAGTCAGCCTATCCACGAGAGGGGAATGGGCTAACGGCGAGGTATAGTGCCTGGGGATGGGACAACTTCTCCACAGATGGCTCCAAGAACAAGGAGAAAGCAGGAGACGGTGTCTATCTTAGGAGGTGTGGAATGGGCTTCACAATCCCGATGGGGTCTTGTTCCACAGTCCTACAAACGAAGATCACGGCCATGCTCTAGCGTGCCCATGAGGCACAGGAGTATGGGAATAGAAGAAATATCCGCATTTTTTCAGACAGCAGGGCTGCTATAGTGGCCTTGATTGGAACAACGACAACGTCGCTACTGGTATGGGAGTGCTTTGAGGCACTGAACAGGCTAGCAAAACTAGCAGTAAAAGAAAACTTCACTGGTCCCGAACCAGTCGTAGGCATTTTCAGTAGGCTGGTCACTGATGAAATAACCAGTTGGCTGACCCAGGAACATCAGAAGGAGTAGAGTAAGGCCACTGGCTGCAGACAGGCCGAGACACTTATGGGTTCAAATTTATGCTTTGAACGAGCTGCGGGATCACACAAGCTTGTTAAGAATGGAGTCAAGGTCCTAACAGAAATGTTTATAGGGCGCGGAAACCTTAACTATCACAGACATAAGATAGGGCTCGTGGATAGTCCCCTCTATCGTCTGTGCGGAAAGGATGATGAGACAGCTATTTACACCATATGTTGCATATATGCATCAGTGAGTCAGACATATCGGCCAAGGGCGTGGCTGCGATTTTATCCGTATGGATAAACTTTGTGGCATGTCCGTTGCTGTTTCCGCAGGGGCTTCGGGGTCGAGTTATTCTAACAAATTCGGGTTCGAAATTTTCTGGGCTTGCAGACCGCCGAAATTGTAGGTAATGCGGCAGATGTCTGTCGACACCAAAAAGATACGCATCATCTTTCGCATCGATACCACCTGATAATGGGTTAGTACATGTTATCTAATGTGGAGGTTGCTCAAATCATATATTGGACTAATATTATTATTAGCGTCGCTCCATCTAACGATTAAAGTACCATGTGCAATGAAAGACATAGAAAGTGTGGCTGGAACATCGGGATGGATGTTTACTCTTGCTATATTTTCTGGTATACCCTTTATTATGTGGTGCTCATGCATTTCAAAGGTGGGGGCTACGCAAAGTGAAACATCGAGAAAAAGTTTTTCAATGTACTCCAAACTCTCGGTTTCAGTCCGCTCCGGTTTCGGCCTTCCTAGAACGGCTAGACCTCGCAGTTTTTCCGGCGCGTAGGGCGAGAGACGGTTATCGGTCATGCTGGGCCACCAGTAGTAGGGTAGTAATAGGGCCCTGTATAGTTTTCCCTGTATCTGATCGGGCGCTGATCGTGAAAAATCAAAAGGGCCGGACTAGTTCTGCAACGCCGTTTTAGCCAGATTCCAGCTAGAGCATCTTACCAGGCCCTAACGAGAGTATCCTTTTACCGCTCGAAAATATCGATGCTACTTAACCAGTAAAATTGATTTTATTCTGGAATTAGGTGGGAACTTTTGTTATTTATCAACGAATCCGTAAGGAAATTTTGAGCTGGCCCTCGCGAGGCAATGACTGCACTCAGAAACACAACTATGTGCCAACTTAAAGAATCACTTTTCTTTGTCTTTCATGAAGACTAAATTTACTCCACAAATGAATCAAAATTTTTCACTGCACTTGTCAGGAAATCTACTCACACGCATGCGCAATTTGATGTGAAGTGCAGCTATTTTAGGCCCCTGCGAGGGCTTACCCGGGCTTCTCAGAGTGGACTTGGACATTTTTTAGAGGAATAAAAGGGACAACCATTATAGGCCGTAAAAACTCCTAAAATTCCATTTCCGTGTTTATAAATATTTATAACACGAATATCATGATTGTTAGTTTTTGTGGGAATTGGAAATATTCTAGTAAAACAGACCAAACTGACTTAGACCTGAATAGTTCCTGAATTTGATTTTTTGACTAAAATACAAGTTTGAGGCCTTACTAGACTTACATAGTTCTTCTAGTCATAAAGAATCAAAATTCTTGACAGTGCCTTAAAGGGTTCTGACTAGAACTTACTAGTCCAGTTAATCTAGTGAGGATCTGACCATTGCTCTAATTGAAATAAAGACAAATGGGGTGACTTATACATGGGTTACTGCTCATCAAATTTTACGATAGAACTTTGTAGCACAAGAGGGAAAATTTCACGGGGACTGAAAGCTGTCTTGAATTTGCATTGACTGTTATTTTTTTTTTATTTGCATGATTTTAATCTGGCAAAGCAGCACTAGATAGCACCTAACGTTCACACAAATTTGTATTGTGCATATTTATTTGATCAATAGTACCTATTTAGAGATTGTTCTTCAGAATAAAATTAAAATTACGCACAGATATTGTATTGACCTACCTCTCATCGTTATTAACTTATTTTTGTCAAGAAAGTGAGAAATTAGCACTGAACAAATAATTTTCTTTCACTAGGAAAAATAATGAAAAATATAACGGTTTTATGTCTAAAAAATGAAAAGTGAACTGGCGTCCAATTGCGAATGATAATTTAAAAATTTAATAAGAAGCAACTGCAAGGCGAATGTCTTTCTTTACTGAACCTGCCACTACTAGCGGTGTTGCAACAACATACTTACTCGTATGTTGTTTGAATAACCATATTATGCGTCACCCAGATCGTTCAAAATCTATCCTTTTACCTATTCATCTCTTTCCTTACTATTAAATCAACGAGTCTACGCTTACATCAAAAGGGATTCGGCTCAATGGTATAATAATAATATTATCATTATATGTGGATATTGAGAAATAGAAAAAACAAACACCGCCAAAATAAAGACCAGAATACCAACAATCCTCATTTTTTGTAACTAGATAAAGATACCATGAGCGCGTGCTTACCACAACGCCTCATTAATGGCGACTTGGAAAGAACTCTTCAATTTTTAGTCAATTTTGGACGCCAGCCAAGCCCTCGGTCGTGAAAGGTGATTCACGATTTTTCTAACCCATCAAAAATTTAAAAAAAAGTCTACAAGAAAGAGGGAACTGAGAGCACTCTTGAAACACAGGGGGGGGGGGGGGGGTTATTCAAATCTCAACGGCTAAACACTTCCAGTTAGGTTGCTAAAACATTTATTTGAAACAGACGGAAATTATTAATAAGAAGAAGAACTGAATACACATAAAAATATATTATCCCGATATTTATACGCTGGACTAAACAACTTAGAAAGTAGAATCAACAAACAAAGGAACCGATTCAATTATAGCTACGTGGACGATGACACGGAAAATCTCACAAATGGCCACTCAAAATCACCCCGTAACACGTAATTTTTACGACGAAAATTGCGCACTGACTCGACTGACCGGCTGGATTATTCCAGTAATTAAAGAAAATTACTAATGTTTAAATACTCTTAAAAAACTAAGCTCGGCCATGGTTCAGGCAAAAGAATGGAACGGAACTACAAAGAAAAATCAAAAAGTCCGCCATTGTGTCGCTTGCCGAGATACAAAGAAGAAGAATTTACCTAAGAGAGTTTTTCTTTTGATAATTCAAGAATTTTCATGAATCTCAATCTTTTACAACAAATTTAATCACTTGAATTTATTCAATTTCGATTCTTTCCATTCAAATCTTTGAATTTTTGTTCACTCCTCCAATTCCTCTAAACCACAAAAAATAGAGTCTCATGCCTCGGCGAGACCAAAAACGAAAGTGACGCATCAGTTGCGACACGCCCGTTGACGTGGCGTTCCGTAGTTCCAGCGAATGGCGTGGCCGTGAAAGAATCTGATTGGACCATTTGATAGTGTTCCATCTGTTACATGCGTAACTTTCAAATTCTTTGTTACAACGCCTAACGAGAGGCTATCCGACTCACTTTGAGATAAACAAGAGATAATTACTCATTCCTTCCCGCATTCCCTCACCGGCGTGTCTACTCATGGTAATTACACTGCTAATGGTAAAGCAGAAAGTGTAAGCTAACAAAAAGTGAATTACCATGGGTAGATACAAGACTCGGTGAATACCGATAACTTCACGAAGCTCAGGTCTATGAAAGAACTCAATTACGGATTCTACCGACATAAGATAATCGTACTACTACCTACTATCATATAAATGTACTTATAAACCTAATGCCTTAAACAATAACAACTTCAAAGTTAAATCTAAATACATGGAATATAAGTACATGCATACAGGTATGTTTAAACTAATGTGAGGTCAGGTCATGCTGTAACCACGAGCGTCTGACTTAATACGTTGGCTATACTTAAATTTAGCATGAAGAATTCATATTTCTGGAAGAACAAGAGAAGCGATGACCGGCTGCCAGAAGAACTCACATATTACTCACCCACAAGAATCATTCAAATCGCAATCGAGATGGTTTGTGATCATCCTTATCACATCGTCGAACAAGACGATCATATTTCAGACAAGTTTTGTCGAGAATGGACCAGATATTCACGAACGTGCCGAAGCACAGAATTGCAAGGAACGCGCCGAATCACAGAATTGCAATGGACGTGCCGAAGCACAGATTTGCGAGGCACTTAACTTTTAGCATCAACTCATCTTTCCTACTCAACATGAAGAACCCGTTCTATATAAACCCCAGAATTACCCCCTGATGGTAGTCTTTACGTTCCAAGCAGTCACGCTGTCAACTCAATCCTCGAATTACGAACCGTTTTGAACAAGTCGCGTATTTTTAACTACAACATATCGGAGATACAATCGACAGGTCAACCTCTCTTGCCCTTTCTAGAATAGGAAGGTGGACGTAAGTTTATATGTTATTTAACTGAATATCTATTCTTCGTCTTAATAAATACTATAAAATTTGAATTACACCTTATTTGTTTCCAACACTGTACTGACACAATCCCCATAGGATTGCTAGTGACAACATACCCACAACAAATAATTTGTCAGGCCTTACCAACCTGACGTGATCAGCAACACTGTTCTCTCTTTCTAATTTTTCCAAACTACCCTCGTCTTTTTGCTCGGAGCGTGACAGCTGATTTTGTGGCAGCAGTAGGATTGTCACTTTTCGTTCAAATTCAGTGTTTCTGAGCAAGCATAACGCAAATATGCCTAATGATCCCAATCAAACTCAATGTACCGGCGATGTCAATCGCATTCTCAGTTAAACCATGATGACTTCCATGGCTAAGTGTTTTGCCGCACAACAAGGGGTCGTAAGCATCCCTAGTTATGATGACAAAAACATGCCGGTTGGAGATTTCATACAAGATATTACAAACAGAATCCTCGAATCCTCGGTCCCGGCTAACTGCGAAACACTGTATCTCAAAGCGGTATTAGCCCAATTAAAAGGGATGACCCGAAATAGCATTTATGAAAAAATTTTCACAACCCTAAATGATTTAATCAAACACCAAAAACAGCGAATTGCATCCCGTAAAACGTATTCATGGTATTTAGACGAAATTCCAACCATACAAATGAATCGCGAAGAAAATGTCAGTGAATTCTTTGATCGCGTCATCCTCTTAAAATTAGAAGCTCAAGCGGCTCTTGAGGATAAATATGCGAACGTGGATCAATTACTACCCCCTCTTAATGACTGTGCCCTCGACACTTTTAAGCGAGGTTTACCTTACAGTATTTCGGGCTTGGTAGAACCACGTGACCCCTAAAGTTTAGATGCAGCGTTAAAAGTCGCGCTCGAGTACGAAGCACGACATCATTTGAACCCTTCATATTCCACAAACTATTATTGAGAATCAAGAAATCCTCATTGCACTGAATTTCCTCATTTTCTGCATAATTACATTCCTCCATACGAATATCCGTACATACTTAACCCTTATCCTCATTTCCCAACTGCTCCTCTAAAAACCACTGGATATCCTCATCCCTATAATCCGCGTGGAGGAGTAAACACTGCACCTCGTTTTTAATCTCCCAGTCCAGCAAATACGAAAGCTCTAAACTACAACTACGCTTGCCGTTCCGACGCAGCGACGGGCGAGGCAAAGAAAGAGCGTCCGACGAAGGTAAGAATCCTAATGAAGTGAGAAAAGTCTTCCACACAAAATTCAATCTAGAATCCCCAGAAGTAGAAATTTCATCCCCTGATTTCAATAAATCAAAAGCTTCATTTTTAGTAGACACTAAGGTGACATAAAGTTGATAAAATCAGATTCTTTGAACGAAGACCTACTTGTGTCAGAGAATGAATCTGTCGAGATCGTGGAATTATCACAAGTTCGGATTTCCACCTTAGGCACTGTAAGACTGAACCTGAGAGATTCTGTTATAAATTATTACGTTGTATCGCAAGATTTTTCTCTGAATACAGATGGAATTCTAGGACGAGAATATCTCCGATAAGAAAAGGTATAAATTTTATTTTGGCATAACTATATGGTCACCCATACTAACCCCAAGAAACCTACACCGCTTATTGATGAAGAATCAATAACTGACCTTGGAAATATAACCGATTATAAAGGGATATCAGTGTCGCCTTGATTTGAAAAACAAAGTAACACATAAGTCTGTTTTATAGGGTCCCAAAAAACCTCATAAGTGAAAAAATGGGGTTTGCGAATTTTTGGAGCTAATTATGATTTTCTTTTGCGTTTTTTGAAATGCAAATAATTTCTAATACATAAAATACCACTTTATACAGCCAATTAGATATTCACATAAATTGTTTAAGCAATGTATTATTGTTTTTAGCAATTTTCTCTTAGAACGGAGATAGAAAGTCGAGGTTTTTTCAAAATAATTGTACTTTTCGTCCATTTTTCAATTAGAGTGAGGCAATAGTTAATTAATGTTAACAAACCTAATTGTTCAAACAATTTTTTATTATTTTTTATAATATTCTTTCAGGATAATGCTAGAAAATTGCAGTTTATTGAAAGTTTTCCACTTTTTGTCCAATTTCCAATTAGAGCGAGGTAAGTAATGAGCTAAAGTTAACAAAATTAATTGTTTCAATAATTTATTATTATTGTTAATATTATTCAGTTTGAATAATGCTACAATGTTGCGGTTTTTTTCGGAAATTTTCAACGATTTGTCTACTTTATGATTAGAGTGAAGTAAAAATTGATTGAAGTTAGCAAAAATAATTGTTCAAACAATTTATCACTATTGTTAATAATATTCTTCCTCCTTCATGCCAGAAAATTGCGGTTTTTTCTAAAATTTTCAACTATTTGTCTATCTTTCACTTGGAGTGACAAAATAATAAATTAAATTTAACAAAAATAATTGTTTATACAAATTATTATCGTTTATAACTATCTGCTCCTATAGTTATGTTAGATAGTTGCGATTTTTTTTCAAATTCCTTGCTTTTTGTCCACTTTTCACTTAGTGAGGTAATAATTTATGCAAGTTAACAAAAATAGTTGTTAAAAAAATTCATTATTATTTATAATTATCTTCACTTAGACGAGTGCTAGAAAGTTGCAGTTTTTCTGGAAAATTTAAATTTGCTTTGCCTTTCTAGTTATGAATAAATAATAAATTAACTTTGGAGAGAATCATATTTCAAACCATCTCTTTCTTTTTTGTGAATAATTATTTCCGGAATGAAACAGATGTTTGAAATATGCTTCAAATTTTGTACATGGATCATATTAAATATAAATTTTCCTTGAAGTAGGTAGTTATTGAGAGACTTCGGAGAGGTGCGCTTATTTCCGTAGATTCAGATATGTAGTAATTGTCCGAAAACTTGTTTCTGCACCTTTTGCATGTTATACCTGCATAATAGGTATACCTGATTTCAGGCAACATTGCCATGCTTTGTTGAGGATTTTCACAATCTATCAAGATTTTGAGTCAGTTTTTCTATTCTGAGTTCGACTGCCAACACTTGGCGTGAACAGCTATGGCTGCGCGGTTAGATATCGAAAGAAAATCGTGTGAAAAAATATATATAATTAATTATATGGATCGGGAAATTACCGGAAGTAGATTACCATCGAACTTACAAGTGCTTCAGGTTTTCCTTCATAATCATCGTGATTCAAAACTCAGTGTACCAGAGAGTGCTGTTTAAGTGTTGAACGAAGAGAAACATTTTAGGACCAAAGCACGCTTTTACCTGTGCAAAGTGACCAACGCTGTTTAAAAAAAAATAAAAGATTTATTTGCGAAATGGCAAATACTCAAAGAGAACTCATGTCGTCAGTCAGAAACGCAACAAACGAATCAGAACAATTTCAAACAATTACTAAGTGAATTGTTTGATATAGCCTTAGCAGACGTTCTTTCTCGCACTGATGTTTTTGAAGAAGATAAACAATTTCTGATACTTCCAAGAGAAAAAGGACGTAAGGGATACATGGGTAAAGTTGATGAAACTTTACAAGATGAAATCGAAAAACAGGATAAGCGTATCGAAGAAGAGGAGGGCAGACGTAGGCGAGTTTTTGAAGAACAAAAACATGCAGGTATGTCATTTAATAATTTGAGAATAAGTTTTATTCTAAAATTAAAAATATTCCAACAAATTAAATCCTCTTGGTAGATTCGTCCTAAAAAATAATGAGATCTAAGAATTACCATAAAATAAAGTAACACTTTTCTGGGACTTCTATACGAAGAAAGTCCTTCTGAATACTTGATCCCTTATTAATATTTTAGCAGTCCTTTTTTGAAACAAATTACACGAGAACTTGTGAAAATTCTCAAAAAAATAGATGAAATTGAACTTTCTTGGTACTTTTTTCCGTATTTGAATTTGTAAAAATTTTCAAGAATAGTCATATGTGTGTGAGGGATGGGAGGTTTAGTTAAATTAAATTGTTTTTCATTTAAAATGAAAACCTTTCTTGGTTGAAATATCAACTATTATATTTTTGATCAAAAAATAATATTTTTAGGTCGAAAATTCAACTCCTTGGTTGAAAGTTGAAATACATTCTTTAAAATTCAGTTTTTGGGTTGAAGATTCATAATTTTAATAGAAAATTCATTTTTTGGGTTGAAGATTCAGAATTTTAGTAGAAAATTCATTTTTTGGGTTGAAGATTCATAATTTTAGTAGGAAATTCATCTCTCTGGTTAAAAATGGAACGCCTTTCTTGAAAATTCCCTTTCTAGGTTGAAAATGAACTTTTTTTTTGAAATTCCATATTTTCGGGTTGATAACTCAACTGTTTTCTTTTGTAAAAAAATGCTTCTTTTTGTCCTAAAAATTGAACAATGTAGTAGGAAATTCAATTATTTTGTAGACGATTCTTTTTTCTATATACGTAATCAAGTGAATTGGAGCATTCACCAATTTGTAAAATTTTCTTCGACCGTTGTATCATTAATGAAATTGGTCTAATCGAACTGATTATTCTGGTCATACGGTCCAATAAAACAGTCAATCGATATGTCAATGATTCGATGTATATTTGTCAAAATTCCTATAACCCGACGTACGTTTCAACCTTATATTTGTAGGTCATCTTCGAGGGTACATGTAACCTATATAAATAATTTACAATATATAACTTAGGTCCAATTTTTTAGAAAATAAAAATAAAAACTAAGAACACTGTTTTACCTGTATTGATAATTTAGAAATGTGAAACATTCCAATATTTCCATCATTTCACAAGAAACACATATTGGAGTAAGAAATCAGTCGTTTTTAAAAAAAATTTCAACGATATTTAAGAGAAATTAAGTGATCAATCATGTATCGAAATAAACCAATAATTAAATTTTTTTTTTTTTTAAAAAAAAAGAAACCTCGATTTTAGAGAGGCTTCAATATTACGAATTTGACTGCATTTTTGACACCCTGGAGAAAAAATGTAATTAAGATGCTTTCAGATGGGGAAAAAAAAGATTTATAAATGAAAAAATGTCTTATAGATTGAAAACACATAATAGTGTTGTTCCTAAAGCATATGCTGATATTGAAAAAAGGGCACTTCATGAATTAATTTTCACTCCTATTCTTTACAAACGATATGTAGACGATATCCTAGCTATTGTTCCATCTGAAAAAATAGATGCATTTAGAAAAACTTTCAACAATATAAAGGAGTCAATTAAATTTACCACAGAAAAAGAAGCAAATAATTCTATTGCATATTTAGATTTAATAATTATTGAAACTCCTGAAGGAAACTTAATTACTAATTAGTACAAAAAACCTTCCTGGTCAAGACGTTATTTAAATTATTATTCACATCATCGATTTTTTCAAAAAATAGGTTTTATAGAAGGTCTTATCGACAGATTCATAAAATTAAGTGACAATAAATTTAGAAAAGAAAACTTAGATCAACTGAAAATAACTTTAACACAGAATAATTACGCACTTCAACTAATAAATAACATCATAAAAGAAAGAATTCATGAAATATACAATAGTTCTTCAAAGAAGAAGAAATGGATTGAAAATTACAAAAAAAACTGTTCTCAAAGTCTTTTTACCATATGTTGATGGTCTTTCTGATCGTCTTAGGTGTTCCTTAAAAAAATGAAATATTATGAATGTTCATTTCATAAACAATTGCACACTTAGTAATCTTCCTTCTTTTGAAAATAAAGATAAAGATAGTAAAGAAAACTTATCTGGTGTAGTATATCTTATAAAATGTGAATGTTGTAATAAAGTTTATATTGGGGAAACTGGCAGGAGACTTAAAACTCGTGTAAATGAACATAAACGAGATTGTGAATTAGGCAATCAACATACTGGTTTATCACTACATGCTTGGCAATTTGTCATTATTTTGATTTTGAATTAAGAAATATTAAAATTTTAGCTCATGAAAATAATACTTATAAAAGAAGAATTATTGAATCTGTTTTCATTAATAAATACAATAAAATTTCCATCAATTTATAGACTGAAATATTAAATATTAATAAAATATATCAAAGCATTTTATAAAAATATAATGAAAATATATAAAAATTTGTCTTAAAATATTTCATAATGACTCAATCAATTCTAAGTTTAATTCATACATACATACTTTTGGCGCGCTTTCTTACTGGGGATTTTACTTTAGTACCCGGCTTTCTTAATTACTCATACAAATTTGACTTTATCTGAAATGGTTTCGTCAGTCTCTGTTTGTCCGTCCAAAACGAAACACTTCGTTAGTTTTTTAAAATCTAGTCAAATTCGTAATATTGAAGCCTCTCTAAAATTGAGGTTTCAATTTTTGAAAGGAAAAAAAATTCATTGTTGGTTTATTTCGATACATGATTGATCACTTAATAGCTCTTAAATATCGTTAAAAATTTTTTCTTAAATGACTGATTTCTTACTCCAATATGTGATCCTTGTGAAATGATAAAAATATTCGAATGTTTTACGTTCCTAAATTATCAATACAGGTAAAACAATGTTCTTAGTTTTCTATTTTTATTTGAAAAAAAATTGTACCTAAGTTATATATTGTAAATTATTTATATGGGTCACATGTACCATCGCAGATGACCACAGATGACTTACAAATATAAGGTTGAAACGTACGTCGGCTTATAAGAATTTTGACAAACAAACATTGAATCATTGACATATGAATTGACTGTTTCATTGGACCGTATAACCAAAATAATTGGTTCGATAAGAACAATTTCATTGATTCTTTTTATTTATTGAAAATTTTTTTTTAATGAAACTTCAACAATTTTATTTTTGGTAAAAATCAAACATGAGGAGTGGCGAGTTGAATAGACTAGTACCATGTCTTTTCTATAAGTACCTACTTATTTTAAAAACATATTATTTCGAAAATATTGGCCCCCTAATTGAAAAAAAAATTGAAAATATTCTTTCTTCAGATTTCTTAACAAAATGTCCTGCATGTGAGTTTAAATTAACTATAATTTCAATTGGTTCCTCACATCGGTGTAAGTTATTCACAAATTATGTCTGCTAGAAATTCAAGATTTATATTTTCTTCCTTTTCAGTCCATGTTTCGGAAATGCAGCAGTCATCCAGTTCTAGTAGTGCATCGCTGGGAGAGAGACGACAGATGATTAAAGAAAAATATGCAGCAGACCCCGATTTCGCAGCACCCATGTCGGTAGATCAATCTTTTGCTTCTTGTGTAAATTCAGATTCAGATGTAGGAGTGACGTCATCCAAACCGAAGCGAAAGATTATGTCACTGGAGCTTACTTCAGCTTTGGACGCTGCTATAGCAAGTGACAGACAAGCCACACGTATTTTAGTGGCTGCCTGCGAATCTTTCTGCATTGATCCTGATAGTGTTGTTGTCAGTCGATCTTCAATTCGCAGGTTTCGAGAAGAATCTCGCGCTCTGTATGCCGAAAATATCCGACAAAAGTACGGAAACATAGAGGACAAAGCATTTATCGTGAACTGGGATGGAAAATTACTTCTATCTCTAACAAGGCAAGGAAAGATTTATCGATTTCCCGTAATTCTTACCGCTGAAGACAATGAAAGTCTGGTGGGAGTTCCCGAGCTGGAGAGTGGATCAGGGCAGGAAGAAGCTGAAGCTATTTTTGAATGCCTTAGGAATGGGGTTTTAAGGACCTCGTACAAGCAATTTGCTGCGATACGTAAGCTGCTAACACTGGTGTTAGGAACGGTGCCTGTACTTTGCTGGAGGATAAAATAGGAAGGCATCTTATATATTTCATGTGCAGACATCATGATCCAGAGATACTTCTAAAGAGTGTAATTGAAGTAAAGTTCGGAAAAACAACAGGTCCATCTGTTCCTTCCTTCAAAAAATTTCAGGATGAGTGGGCCGGTATAGACTGCCAGAATTACAAACCTGGACTTAACGACCAATATGTAAAAAATTTCCTAAAAAATAAGAAACAAGACAACCTGCCCTTTCTAATAAAGAAGCTCAATTACGATTACTATCGGGAGGACTACAGGGAGATCCTTTAGCTGGCGGTAATGTTTTTGGGCGGCATTCCAAAGCGTGGAATTTTTTTTCGTCGTCCAGGTGCTATGCATCAGGCAAGGTGAATGGCGAAAGCTATCAACTGCCTAAAAATGTTCCTGCTGCGAAAGGAGCACTTCATGTCTCCAGCAGAAGTATCTGCTTGTAGGCAGATTTGCGTTTTTCTGATATTGATTTACATTAAATACTGGGTTGAAGCTCCACGAGCAGGCAAAGCACCGTTTCAGGATCTGCAATTAATAAGAAACCTGCACCTCTATGCCCAAGAATTAAGGAAGTTTCTGAGACCCTTTAAAAAAAAAAAGGAAACCACTTGTAGTTTTTGACTCCACAAACAGCAGCGTTAGCCTTTTTAACGAGAAACTAGTGCCAGAAGAGAAAAATTTGATGCGAAAAGCTTTGGAAAGGGAAGACCAGCATCCAGAGAACTTGAAGCGCCTGCCAGCCTCATTGATTCATGAGATTCTCACAAAGAGTATCGACAATTTTATCTCAAAAAAATCAAACGAGTTTTTCACTCACTTTCAAATTAACACATCCTTTTTCAGCAAAGACGCGAATTTTTAGAGTAAAAAAATTTCGAAAAAACCGTGACTTTCTCTCTCTATTCTAAGAGAAAATTGATAAAAATAATAATAAGTTATTTAATTAATTTATGTGAATATCTAATTGGCAGTATTAAGTAGTATTTTATGTATTAAAAACAATTTGCATTTAAAAAAATGCAAGAAAATCATAATTAGCTCCAAAAACTGGCAAAACTTATTTTTTATTTATGGTGTTTTTTGGGGCCCCATAAAACAGACTTATGGGGGTGATATTTGAAAAGTAATATTTCACTCGTATTCTATGGCTAATTGTGAAGAGAAATGAGCCAAATTGAACTCAATACATCTAGTATTGAGTTTTCTGAATATAATTTACAAAAACGTCTTTTTTTCTTATGGGAAATACGTGTTATACTTCATGGGGCTTGAGCGACCTCTGAATATCATTTTTTTTAAAGAAAAAAATGCATTTATTTTTGTGCGGATTTGAAGAAATTTCCAGGCGATATGATAAAAATGAAGAAATAAAAATTTTGGACCACCCTATCACACAATCTATACGTGACTTGGAATATCGATTCTCTTCAAGTTTCGAGTTACGGAAATTCAATTGGAACGTCATCAAAGGCTTGCCCTTGAATAACAATTCCATAAAAAAAATTAACTCTGCCAAAATAATCAATATAAAATAAATTAAACTTTTTCGAAATTTACATGACTCTAAAATAAATAAAAAAAAGAAAAACGAAAGAAAGGGAGAAAAAGGATTTGAAGGTTGCATTTTTCTTTTTTTTTCTCCAAAAGAAATTGAAGCGGTATATAAATATAATAATCATTTTTAATTTACTAACATACTCTCTAATACACAGATGGAATGCCTCATTTCAACTTCGAGGTTCACCAGGTGGAGACGAATAGTATTCCTTTTCCTCCCAATCATTCGAGGAAGTCCCACGCAGCACGAATTTCAGCCCCTGAAGGAAGATTCCGGATTAATTTATTCGAAGCTGGAACCCATACGACTGACCCCAACGACTAGAGAATTGTAATATTCTTGGACACTGGAAACTTTAGTCAACATCTTTATACCAATGACATTCTACGAGACGAACGGAAATCTTATTATCTTGCTTTGGGTATTGATGACCACACGCATATAACCACCACTGCGAGTCGCCGCCGTACCAGTAAAGTAAACGCTGAGTGTCAGGCATGACGTTACAATTGGCCGACGGTATTTACGAGGGTCACTCAATAAATAATTAGCCTACAAAAGAAAAACGAAAATTTGTAAAAGTGGCAATTTATTTTTCCACATACTCTCCTTTTAACTCAATACACTTGGCCAAGCGA
>JAUMHM010087223.1:0-10483 GCA_032362435.1 Melikaiella ostensackeni | reverse complement strand
GAGACTACCAATCATAGCCCAAGCATAGGGCGTTTGCGCACCATTTCGGCAAGGGGCTACACAACGCTCATTTTTCAAACGGCCCTGCAGGCACATAAAATCGTAGAGGGCCATCTACGATAAAATGCTGATTTCGAATCAAATATCGTACATTACTCGTAGCATTACACACGACTTTTGACAGAACTCGTTCTGCAAACATTGATCTCGCCGTGTAAAGACGTGCCTAACACTACTCGTAATGCAGTATACTATTACGCTAGATAAGTCAAAATCAGAGACTATGACTGAGATACGCTGCAGTTCCTGTTTTTCTATCATTACAAAAAGAACCCCTCATAAGTGCAATGCACTTTCTCATACTGAAAATCTATCCACGTGCGTATTAAACATGCCTTCAAAGGTATAAGTGGTCAATGCGCTCATGGGAGTCGATCCAGCCTGGGTAAACCTCTTTGTATTGAGATAGGCAAAAAAACACATTCAATGCATTAAAGCGACCGTTACTTACTGCAAATGATTTCTCAAAAAATGAAAACTAATTTGAATTCGAGTAACCGTGAGATAATCGGAAATGCTTCAGCTGTACGTGTGGTTACGAAAAGTAGAAAGATAATTGAACCTGGATTAAAATTTAGACTTGCCAAAGAATCTCACTGTGCCGACGATTGTTTTAGTTTGAAGGAGTTTAAATTTGTCAATATTAAAGCTAATAAATCTTCTGATGTCGCTGAAGCACTACTTTATTTTACAGATATTAGTACTTTATTGATTACGTTAAAGAACGACGGCAAGTTTCGGCGCTGTAGACTGGAAGGGGAAAAAAGTTTGATGGAGCTGCCAAAAAAAAGTTGTCGATAGATATGTTCGTTTTCACTTCAATTATCAGAAAATCGTAGTCCAGAAATCGAATCTGCTCCTGTTTGAATTTGTGCTTAAAAAACGATTTTTTAAATCTAAATTGCTTGTTTTCCATTAAGAGTATCATGCTTTCATGATCGTTTAAAATTTTTATTATGTATCGTATTCCTCGTTATTTTAAAAGTACAAAGCCGCCAGTACATAAAAAAACTATAAGTATTTAGAGTACGTGCAATAAAAAAGTCTAGTAAATACAAAAGTTATAAAATAAATATAGAAAGACTAATAACCAAATACCGTCTGTCGGTTGAGAAAAAGCATTGATATGGCCTCTGAAACTTAAGCTGATTTCGAAGAATTATCATGGAGATATCTTTGTAGGAAATGCTTGCAGAAAATTGTTGAAAAAAGTTGATGAATTACTTTATAAAGAAATATACGCAAATGTTGGTGTATTAGCTATTGTTCCATTTATATCTGCTTTCAAGGCTATGAACAAAATAGTTGATTTTTGTTTTTCCTTTAAAGTTAAAGGCCCTATTGAAAACATTAATAAATTGGTTTGTAAATTGAAAAATGCCTTGCTAGCAACTTGAGTTGCGAAAACATTAAAAATACATGTATTATTAGAATACGTTAAGGAAAATCTGCAATTATTGGAAAATTCAGAAGGTCTTGGCAAGTGGTCAGAGCAAGCTGGCGAGTCCGTGCATCGAGAATTTTTATCCTTTTCGGAAAAACATTAAATCAATTTAATACACGATCCTTCTTATCCTCAAAGATTAAAAGCTGCGACTGTTCAATTTTTGTCATTTCACGTTCAAGAGAAAGTATTATGTAAAATATGTGTGAACTATACGCCATATGTTATGTCAATTCAATTATGTTTTGTGTTTATGAATAGTTGAATATTGTTGTATTTTATATAATTGTATATTGTGTTACATTAACTGTTAATAAACAGATTTATCTGGAAAGTTTTTTCTTTACTTTTTGTAAATCAAATATTGGGAACATATTTTTTTATTTTATCATTACATATTTCATTGCATTTAGTATAAATTTTTTCTTATTACATGTATTTCATATATTTGAAACGCATTTAAACTAAATACTGGTTATTTTGTAGTATCAATATGATAAGGAATACGATAAATAATGAAAAATTAATCTGATTATAAAAGCATGATACTCTTAATGGGAAATAAGCAATTTAGATTTAAAAAATCGTTTTTTTAAGCACAAATTCAAACAGGAGCAGATTCGATTTCTGGACGACGATTTTCTGATAAATAAAGTGAAAACGAACACATCTATCGAGACACTTTTTGTTGGCAGCTCCGTCAAACTTTTTTTCCTTTGGGAAGCTCATTTGAAATTAGGCATTGATGGAGGAGGTAGATTTCTGAAGATCCGCGTTTCGATTCAATCACTAAATCATTTGGAGAACGTTTATGGAATCAAACGTACTACGTATGAGGAGTTGAGGACGGTATAGCTGCTAAGCGCTTTAAGGATTCTGGAGTTAAAAAATTATTTTTATTAGCATTAGCTCCGTGTTCTCAAGAGAACTATGAACCATGTACTTCGTGCGACGCAAAAAAAGGTGATCTCAATGTTTGCGGTGCATATAGAACGGTTGGGAATACTTTGGAAAATTATAAGAACTGGCTCAAAGCGGGAGGTTTGGAAGAATGTGAAAAAGATTTCAAAAATTGCATAAATTCACCGTTATTTACGACTGATCACGATAAAACATTTTTAGAACTCATTCCACAACCAGAATTGCACTTAACGTTTGGTGTGGTGAATACGTTATTCACGAGTATGTTAAAAGATTTTGAAAATTAAAGTTTGAAATCAAATGGTACCTAATTTATGTTTATTGAAGTACGTGAGAACTTTTGGTGACTTTAAAAAAGTCGTTACTGCATGTTTTGGAAACGATTTGCATGCAGATTATTAAAATTGTATATCAGCTTTTAAAGAGGGTTACATGGACTTAAAAATTAGCGTTACTCCTAAAATACACGCAGTATTTTTTCCTGTTGAACAATGTTGCGAAAAAAATCGAACAGGATTAGGATTCTTTAGCGAACAGGCAAAGGAATCGGTCTATTTTGATTTTAAATCCATCTGGGAAAAAAACGAAGTTGCTAAAACTCACCCGGAGTACTCGAAAAAGCTTTTGCGCGCTGCTTGTGAATATAGCACTTTGCATATTTAATTGTATGATTTGTTCTACTTCATTCATTCTATTTATTATTTGTACGGATTTATTGTATACCATTGTCAATAATTAATTTTACATTTCGTATTAAACCTACTTTTACATCAAAACGTTGAATGAGGAAAGTGACCAAATTTTATAATAAAAATGAATATTTTTATGTAATACAAATTTTTGTAGTTTGGTAAAATTGAGTTTTTTAATGAATATTGCATGTATATCTATAAAACCTGTTTGAAATGTGAATATGATATTTTTTACATAATTATCAAGCAAAATTGTTTAAATGTAAAATCTGAAAAATGTGTATTTCTTATATATTGATTTTGCGATATCGTGAATAAACCAAATGGTACTTCTTAAAAACGGCCCCGCCGATTATTTCAATTCTTGTTGGTCAATAATCTATAAACAATGCATATGTGAAATCTGCAAACAAATTCACAGTGCAAGCACTTTTGGGTTAAATCATGTTGAGGCTCACCGTTGGCCGTTATGGCCGGTATGGAGTTACGTATGGTGACAAATAGCCGGATAAATTTCCGGCACTTTAAGCCCAAGACGAACACTTTAGGTTGAAAAACGAGTCGCTGAGGCATTTTTGAATTTGGAACTTCGAAAAACCGATTTTCGAGAAAAACGCGTTTAAAGTTGGCGAATGCCATAAGCGCACGTTTTATACTTCTTTTCACATGAAATATACCCACTTCTAGTTTCTTTCGGGACATGAATACAGATTAAATGTTTACCATTTTGGTTGAGCCTTCACTTGCAACTTATTCAACTTTATCCAAATCGTTTCACTAAAAAAGACGGTTTTAAATATTTTACAATTAGGTATACTCTAATTTCTTGAATAAACACTGAGAAGAATTGCTCTAAATTCAAAACTGGAGTGCAACTTTGAACTGACTATGATATCCACAGTGGGCTAATGGGCTTTTATACCTTTCTCTGTAATAACATGTTTTTCAATTGCAAATCTTGCCAATCATAAGCTCAGATAAGATATGTGCATTGCGCTGCAAATATACTACAAAACGGTAGTGCAATTAGTAACCACTTTTTTAAGAGATTCTGCAATGAAATTAGCTGAACGTTATTGTCTGATTATAGGATTTTTTTACTATAATAAGACAATCAATGAGATGATTATTGAATACGTAGTTTCATAGTTGTTTACCTTATAAATGATAAATTTCGTTTTTTCACATTACTTGGCCAGCTTTGATTTTAGAAATTAATTTGAAACTGCATATATCATGTTGTACTTGGTTTTTTCATACAATACCTGATACAAGCATTCAAAATTTAACAATTTTAAATCAACAAGAAAATAATTTAATATCCGAATTTTAGATTCTAAAAACTTATATAGCAATTGTAAAGAAGATGTCTTTAGAATTGGCATCAGTGTCTAGAATTTTTGTTTTATTTTATATGTATATATTTCTAAAAGCACTTTTTAGTCACTTTTTTAAGATAAATTCACTATAGTCACTATTTTAAATGAAAAGATCACTTTAATCACTCTTCATTCAGTAAATTAAAACAGAAAACCCAAGTGTTAACCACTATTGAACTTAGGCCTATACCTATTTCTGCATTTTATTGAATTATTTTAATTCGCCCTGAATTTTTTGGAATTCCTTTGAAATCCAATCTTTTTTGAATTTTCAATGTTTTTCTTAATTCACATTGAAGACTTTTAAATTCAGCGTAAATTCTTATGAATTTCATCAAATTTTTATTCACTTATTCTATTCACTCCCATTTATTGGAATTCAGTGAAATTTTTTCGAACTTTAAAAAATTGGTTCCATTCACTCGAATTACATATTTCCAATTCACCCTGAATTCTTGTAAATTTATCCTGAACTCTTTAAAAATTTTTTTATTTCCCTTGAATTTTTGTTAATTCACTCCAAACTTACTGAAATCAGTGGATTTTTTTTTTAAATTGATTTGAATCCTTTTAAGTTGAACTTGAATTGTTATGAATTGATTCTGAATTCTTATGAATTTCCTTCAACTTTTGTAAATTCACTCCAAGTTTAATGAATTTAATGAATTTTTAAATTTGTTTTGGATTGTTTTAAGTTCACTTGACTTTTTTAAAATCCACCTTGAATTTTTCTCAGTTTCATCGAATTCTGCTCATTTTTCTTAAATTTCTCTAAATTCACTAATTCTTTTCACTACCATTCATCTGGATTCAGTTAAATTATTTTGAATTTTGAAAAATTTGTTCCATTCACTTAAATTATTCTAAATTCACCCTAAGCTCTTTTAAATTAATCTTGACTTCATATGAATTTCATCGAATCTCTGGAATTCCCTTGAAGTCTTCTAAATTCGTTCTAATTTTACTGAAATCAATGGAATATTTTGGATTTTTTTCAATTGATTTGAAATTCAGTCAGAATTTTTATTAATTTATCCTGAATTCTCTTAAATTTTTTTGAATTTCCTTGAATTTTTGTAAATTCACTTTAAATTTAATGGATTCAATGAATTTTGTGATTGTTTTGAATTGTTTTAAGATCACTTGAATTTTTTTTAATTCACTTCGAATTTTTATGAATTTCATCGAATTTTTCTCATTTTCCTTGAATTCATCTAAATTCACTATTTCTATTCTCTCCCATTTATCTGAATTCAAAGGAATTTTTTCGAATTTTAAAAAACTTGTTCCATTCACTTGAATTATTCGAAATTCAGCATGAATTCTTATAAGTCCCTTGAATCTTATGAATTTAATGGAATTCTCTGAAATTCCCTTGAATTCTTCTAATGTCGCTCTAATTTTACTGAAATCAATAGAATATTTTGGATTTTTTTCAATTCATTTGGAAATCAGCCAGAATTATTATTAATTTATCCTGATTTTTTACAAATTCTTTTGAATTTTCTTGAATTTTTGCAAATTCACTCCAAATTTAATGAATTTTTAAAATATTTTTTAAAGAAGAAGATTGAATTTCCTTTTTACGCCTGGAAAAACTTAAAGTTTATTGAAATAAGGACCTCAGAAAAACGATATGTTCCAGACTAATAATTTTATTTTGATAATGGAATGGATTACGTTTCGAAAACCAGCTCGTTTCACTTATCAGCACGTCAAAAAAATATTTTTTTACTGAATTTTGATATGTATCACAGTTTAAACAATAGTTTCAAACTTACAATACTTTCTTACAGTATCTCATGCAGTTTTTGTTTATCATAACTTGGGAAGTCACATGCTAGGAATTTAAGAAATTTAATTTTAACAACAATCTGTCTTTTGTGTTATCTACGTATGATTCTTTTGATCGAATCTTATCTTATAGGAAAAAAACCATGTGAGATCGGATAAGAAAAAACAGCTGGGCTTCGAAACGTAAGCATATCTATTATCAAACTAAAATAATTAGTCTGGAAAGTGTCGTTTTTCTGATGTCCTTCAGTCTTATTCCAATGAAATTTAAATATATTTAAATTGTGTTAAGTTCACATGAATTTTTATTAATTTTATTGATTTCTTCTCATTTCCCTTAAATTCCCATAAATTCACTTGAATTTTATTTACAGGGTTGCTGCAGGTCAGGGGTCACTAAAAAAGTTTCAAATTTACAAAGAAACATTTTGATCTTTTTTTTGCATTAACATTATTGATCTTCTAGCTGTAAAGGTTGTTTTCATATGTGAAAGAAAAATTTATAATTATCAGGGAAAATGAAAAAATAAGTCAGGAAATTTCGAAATTGGGATTTTGTAGCAACCCTGATTTAATTCATTGCTTTTTCTTAAGTCACTTAAATTTTGTTGAATTCGCCCTGAATTCTGTTCACTCCTATTTTTTTCAATTCGATGGAAATTTTTTAATTTTTTAAATTTTGGTCAATTCACTTAAGTTCTTATGAATTTTGTCAAAGTCTCTCAAATTTCTTCTAAATTCACTCCAATTTTACTAAAATCAATGAAATTTTTTGAATTTTTTCAATTCATGTGATTTATTTTGAATTTAACTTGAACTCCTTTGAATTAAATCTGAATTTTTATGAATTAACCCTGAATTTGTTTAAATTTACCTGGAATTCTTATAAATTTCATCGAATTCTTTTGAATTCAAAAGAACAGTCACATTATTAATGCACATTAGTAACTTTTAGTAAATTTTAGTCATTTTTTGGGTCAGAAATTAGTCACTTTTGGTCACGTTTTGGTTTAAATAGGGCACTTTTTTCAAGTAAATTAGGCTTTGGCGGCCCTGTCCATAAACTAAAAACTCGAAAGAACTTTTAAAAAAACGTTTAAAAAATTGTCACGTGGCAGTCTGGTATATACATTTCCTTAAATTCCAAAAAAGCATCAACGATGCAAAGAATCAACCAAGTATACAACACGATATGTACAGTTTCAAATGATTCTATAAAATCAAAGCTGGACCCTGGATTTTTATCTTTAAATTGTATGGCACATATTGCCCAGTGTTGGGTAGTAACTCGTTACTTGTAACAAATTTACTGAAAAAGTTACATTACTTGTAACTTGTAACGTAACTTAGTTACTCTGTTAGACAAGTATTTTGTAATGTAAATTAGTTAATCTTTTATACAAGTAACTTGTTACGCAACTTAGTCACTATTTATGCAGTAACTTGTAACTTCAAGTTACTTTATCGTTACTTTTTATTTTTGTTTTACCTATCATTTCAAAGTGTAACTCGGTACAGAATAATTGCACGGGTTAAAAATTTTAATCGATTAATTATATCCAAAGTTATGTTACATGTCCAATATTATAATAAAACATGCCTTGAGTTTTCGGTTTTGTGGCCATTAATTTATTAAATACGTTATTTCAAGGTTTCGCTCACAGAACGTAGGACCTCATCAGGATTACAAAAGTAAATTAAGTACTGTATAACAGGATGGTTAAAAAATCGCAAGGTTTGAAAAATGCAGTGGGCATTTAAAAATACTTGTTCCTTTTTGAAAAAAATAGAAAATTCGTAAAATATATAATCCAATCGGATGAAATCTTTCACTCTCGCATCGAGACCCAAGATTAAACTCTAAATATCTACGTCGTTTTCATATTTACCAAAAAAATGCTTAGGACAATATTAGCCTAATTTTTTATGGTCAATTCAATGGTGGTATGTACAATTATGGAGAAAAAAATTCAGACACATTTTTTTTACATAATTTACTTTTTCGTCTAATAATTGACATTTAGTTTACCTAGACTTCTAGATATTTTCAATACAAATGCACTGGTACCATGTGAACTGTTTTGATTTTTATTTAGTCCTTATTATTTAACCTTAAATAAATTTTAAAATAACAATGCTATTAACATGAAAACAATTTATACGGTACTAATGAATTCATATCGAAAATATCTAGAAATCTAGGTAAACTAAAAGTCCTAATTATTAGAAGAAAAAGCAAATTATGTAAAAAAATGCGTCTAATTTTTTTTTCTATAAAATTATACGCAACCATTAAATTTACATTGAAAAATTAGGCTAATATTGTCCTAAACATTTTTTTTTGGTCAGTACGAAAATAACGAAGATATTTACAGTTTAATCTTTGATCTCGATTTTAGCGTGAAAATGCCGAAAATTTAGAAGGTTTATAAAACGTAAAGTGAATTCTTAAATTTATTAGATTGTCAATTATTGCATTGTGGTAGCGTGAAACTTGTATGGATTTAGAAAAATTGTATTTTATAGATTTGAAAATAGTTAGTGTTTCCAGCCATGGCAAGGTAGCTAATTATTTATTCATAAATTAATTGGTGGGCCAACACATCTTAACTTACCTACGTATTTTACCTATGCCCTTTTATTTTAAAATCTCGAAACCTAAAGTGAGGAGGGGGGTAAATTTAAAGTAACTTTTAGGTAACTTGAAATTACTTCTTTCAGTAACGTAGCTATGAAGAGTTACTTTTTTTGCTCAGTAACTTAACTGTAACGAGCTACTCAAGAAAAGTAACATACCCAACACTGGTATGTTATTACCGCCGATTGTCCTTTTTGTAGCATATCTGCAGCATAATGCACATATCTTATCTAAGTTTATGTTTGACAAGATTTCTGATCGAAAAACATGTTATCAGAAAGAAAGGTATCAAAGCCCATTAGCCCTCCCAAGATATCACAGTGACTTTAAAATTGTATTTCACTTTTAAATGTAGATCAATACTTCTTGGTCTTTCTTCGTGAATTTATAGTAATTGTAAAATATTTAAAACGTCTTTCTTTAGTAAAATAATTTGAGTAGAGTTGAGTAAACTGCAAGTGAAGAGGCAAGCAAAATGGTAAACATTTAAACTATATTAATCTGTGCTATTCCAAAGATTCTTTAGGATAGAAATGCACTCGTCCAACGATCCCTGACGATTTTTTGTGTAGAGTCGACCAAGAACCGAACCACAACGGAACGGAAGCAAAGTCTATGGCTTCAGGTTTCTGTTTCTTGAATTTGAAAAAAAAATTTTTAACATAAGCTTAAACAAAGTCATCTTATGCAACTGAAATTGCACTAATTTTTGAAAACATACTTTTCTCACGGCTAGCTTCGATTAAGTTCAACCCAAAAGTACTTGCACATCCAGTTTCTCTTCTGCATATGTTACAGGGAGGCCCCCCGGTTATTTCAAGCCAATAAAGGAAAAGAAGTAGTACGCGTTTTTGAGAATAACGATTTTTTTATTTTCAACGATCAAAATTCTCATCTTTCTCGAAAACGACGCAAAATATGAATAGCAGTTCATGGTTCAAAATTATCCCCCTTCTTGGAATCTATAAAATTATACCCTCACTGGATGTTTATTTTGTGTATTTTGACAAATTTTCCAGAAAAAGAAGAGGAAGTCGACAAAAATTGATTGAAACAGCATGTGATTTAATGAACTTCAACATATTATTTTCAAAAACGTGTTTCTAGTTCAGTAAAAATATGAAGAACATGTTCCTTGAGATTATTAATGTTCCTGAGCTTCAGAGTAAAGAAAAATTGGTTTTTTATTTCTAAATTTGAAGAAACATAATTTTTAACGATTAAAAATCTCATCTTTCTCGAAAACGGTGCAAAATATGAATAGCAGTTCATGGTTCAAAATTGTCCCCCTTCTTGGAATCTATAAAATAATACCCTCACAGGATGTTTGTTTTGTGTATTTTGACAAATTTAAAACAAAAATCGACAAAAATTTACTAAAATAGCATGTGATTTAACGAACTCCAGCATATTATTTTCAAAAACGTTGTTTTTAGTTCAGTAAAAATATAAAGAATATGTTCCTTGAGAATATTAAGGTTCCTGAGCTTCAGAGTAAAGAAAAATTGGTTTTTTATTTCTAAATTTGAAGAAACATAATTTTTAACGATTAAAA
>JAUMHM010087222.1:0-10485 GCA_032362435.1 Melikaiella ostensackeni | reverse complement strand
GTTTTCTGGTTATTATTTCTGGTAAGAAAAATTGTATATTTTGCCGCGGACAAGTACGCCATTTAATTGATTTCATGGTTACGATCGCTACATCTAATCTCCGTCAAAAGTTTACGTACTCAATTTACTTGATTTTCCGCGACGCACCTGAACAGTGGACGACAAAGTTTAAGAAAAATTATATTCCTGGGGTTTAGACCATCTGAAAGAGAAATTTAAGGGTAAGTATATAGGTATAGAGAGTGCTCACGTGTGTGTCTGAAACGCATCTGCTATTTTTGTCGGCTTGAAAAAAGTTGAAAAATTAAAACCTTAATAAATTGTAGGTGTTTGTAATTTTTCATTGTTGAAAGTAATTTTTGGAAAAAACTAATTATAGCAAAAAATTATATAGCCGCCATTTTTAATATTTTTTCCAGACGAGTGTATACCTGTAGACTGGAACAGTCTTTTGTTGCTACTTCCCGATTTAGTGCAGCAACTAGGCTTGAAGCTAGGGCATCAAGCTCAACTAAATAGTAAATTAGAAGAGCTTAGGCACCATCAGGAAGATATTACTAAAAAAGTAAGAAAATACGATTATTTTAACTCTTTAGCCTTGAAATTAGCTCACTCAATTATGAGAATCTTATATTTAATGCCGTTTTAATTCATCTGAAAATAAAACAACTTGACGCCTAAATAATTGCTGAGCTCAAATTCTTTTTTTGTTTTCGTCAAATATATCTTTCTTTTGAACTTGAAACTTTCGCCTTTACAATCCTTTAACCTCAAAAAAGTATTGTAATTATTTATATCCTTTAATTACTAATCAATTAATTCTATCTTTAAAGTATTATTTCTGAAAGTTTTAAAATTCCATCGAATCTTCTGGGTTGAAAAAGCTAAATTGCAATCGAACTTTATGATGCATTATAATGCATGTTACAAAAATGTTGAAGGGCATGATATTTTATTGACCTCAAAATTTTTTTCTACTTTTTTTGCCATTCTCACGTTTACACGAAATAAAGTGTGGCGAAAAAAAATTTTTGAGGTTAATTTAACCTCAAAAATAAAACAATTTATGTGGTTTATAACTATTATAAAATTAATTCTGTTTGTAGATTGCTTATAGTATGCCTAAAATTTAACAAATATGGTCCAATTCGGCTTTAGGTTAGAAAAAGATGAATAGTGGAGTAATAAATATGATTGAAGATATGAGAAAGAATAAAGTTATAAAAACGTATTGTATTTTTATCACAATCGAACTTCATATATCGAACTTTTATATATATATATATATATAAAATGCACAAAATGTTAAAACGAACAAGAATTTCTTTATTGATACTGGCTCATTGTAAATTTAGATTTATCGCACAATTATTGAAATTTATGACCTCCTTTTAAGATATAATTTGATTTGCTGAAGCTGCATTGCAATTTTCAATAGATACAAAAAACATTAAATTTTTTCTACTTTCTATTTTCTTTCAACATCAAAGATTTTTTAAGAATTTTTCATGTATTCCATTATAGCCTCATTGTCAAGAAACAGAATGCAGTTAATTATGTTTGTAGATTGCTTATACTATCCCTAAAATTAAAAAAAATATGGTCCAATTCGGCTTTAGGAAAAAAATGTATAGTGGAATAATTAATATGATTGAAGATATGGGGAAGAATAAAGTTGAAAAAACGTATTGTAGGTTTATCACAATCGAACTTGATACATCGAACTTTTATATATATAATGCGCAAAATGTTGAAACGCACAAGAATTTCTTTATTGATACTGGCTCATTGGAAATTAAGATTTGTCGCACAATTATTAAAATTTATGACCTCCTTTTAAGACATAATTTTATTTAATGAAGCTGAATTGCAATTTTCAATAGATACAAAAAATATTTACATTTTTCTGCTTTCTACTTTCTTTCAATATCAAAGATTTAAGAAAATATATTTTCATGTATTCCATTATAGCCTCATTGTCAAGAAACAGAATGCATGGTACCTATGACAGAGATACCCGATAATGTAACATTTGAACAAATAAAAATCCTGGCCAATGGATCAAATATAACTATTGTTAATGTTGAAGATGGCCAAGTTTCTTCACCCGGTCTTATTGAAACATTGAAAACGATTAATATTGAGAGTAATCCAGAAAAAGTTGTCAGAATAGAAGATCTTAGAAATGCTTTGGATTTTGCTACAAGTTCTCAGGCATTATGTGCATCTAAACCGACAGTATCAGTTATTGTACCCAAGAAACGGCGACTCTCTTCCCCAGGTTCCCTCGAAGCCGCTTCTTTGGATTCACAGAAGTTCCTTGTAAGTATTATTTTAAACAATTAAAATTAATATTTTAAATTAATTTTAATACATTCAAAACATTAATGCATTTTTCGAATCAGACTTTGACAGAATTATTGGATCAAGCTGGTTTCAAAGGAAAAAGGCTGCTTAAACAAAGTGGCGACACTTTCTTAGAACCGACAGAAAGTTGTTTAATAGCAAAACTTATTATTGAGCACGAACTCGAAATTTTTCAATGTAAAAAGTAAGATTTAATAATTTAGCATCAAAAGATTATTTTAACCACGGCGGTGGCGTTTTGTTCGAGAAATCGAAAAAACCTGAGAAATTACTTGAAATGTAATAAAAAACCTAAATTTTTTTGTACACAATTCTCCCAATGTTCGACTGCCACTCTGCTTAACCTTGTCATAATGAAAAAGAAATTATACTTGAAAATATTTTACAGAATTCCACACTTAAGGTATTTGCACCGTCGGAAGGAGGTAAAAGAATTATTCACAAAGGAATTGGAGGTTGGTTTCAATTTTTTGAACTAAATACTTATAAAGTAGTCGATAACTTTAAAATTTGAAATTGGAGTCTTACATTTTGTAACATTAATTTTTCTTTGATAAAAAAATAAAAAGATCCAGTGGACAGTGTATGTATATTTTTCAGTATATGAATATAATTAATTTTTTCATCAGGCTGCTTGGTACACTCCTTATGTAAACTTGAAGGGAAGTAAGAAGAAGAAAGTGGATGCTAAAGGCAAACTCATAGGCAAGTACAATAACCTGAATAAAAGGTTCAAAAAGTGCAGATTTCCCCTTCAAAAATCAGGTAGTCAGGATGAGGAAGATTCTGGATTAAAGTACCAGTTTCCAAATGATTTTTCAATTAATAATCTCGATGGAAAAATACATTGGTTAAAAACATGTCTCTGGTAACTTTATATGAAACTTTATAGTCAAAATTTTTTATTTCGTATTACACTTACGTGAATATATACAATATGTGCAAATTTCTTATATTTAAATGTGTTTTTATTTCAATACAGATATTTTATTTTTAGCTCGAAATTGACTTCGGTCTGATGTATCCTGATGAGCAAAATAATCTTTTAAAAAAGTGGCCTGAGTTTTCTACAAAACTGAAAGGAATCGTATTTCGATCAGACAAGGAGAATAACGAATTTTCTGAAGAAAAGGAAGGTACTTACTTTCAGTTTTAAAATGAATGTTAAGATGTAATTTTTTACGCTTCTTTAGTACAGAATATTATTTTAAATGACCTTTTCTTGCAGTGATTACTGATGCATCTATATTAATGAAGTTTGCTAATGCATTGCCTGTCAGCAATGTTAAAATACACAAAGGTACTGGGAAAAAGTTGTGGCGTCCTTCCCAATCAGAAATGCAGGAAGGATTTTTACTACACGTCAAAGTAAATATCACTAATAATTATTCTCCTTTTTTCAGATGATTATTTATTGATAATTTCCAATTTCAGGCCTACAATGCTCTCTTCAGTGCTGTGGAAGAGTTGAAGCAGGTTTACACAAAAATCGGGACAACTCTGCAACCTCTGCCTATTATAGTTGGAGAAGTTCTAAATAATATCATTGGATCATACGTTTTCATAAATGGGATTGAATACAAGGTGGAATGTCCTCTGAGAGTAATTGACGTTGTTTTTAAAGCCTTCCACGCTTTGCATGCTGAATACCCGATAAATGGAAAGAGTTTGTGGGTGCTTCTACAAAAATGCGTGTATAAGATAAATACTTTGTGGGATGAAACTTTGACGTCCGTAAGTGCTCTGGAAGGTTCTCTTATGTGTACCTAAATTTACTGACAGGGAACCAATATCGCTCTAATTACATGACAAAATTAGACTTTTATCGATTTTATATAATAAAAGGGGAATACGATTGAATATACAATGCCGATTTGCTTTCTTTGTGAAAAATTATTATTAACAGTAACGCTAACAGTAATGCTTATTCTGTAAAATTGACAAATGAATGATCGTGCGTCGATATAGAACCATTGCCAAATCCATTTCCAGTCATATTTGCTAAAATACCAAATGGTGATATGTTTGTAACTTTGATACATGATTTGTAAAGTTGTGAAAAAAGACTCAGTCGATTTGAGATTGCCTCTTTAAATTAATAAAGAAACTTGTCCTATACAAAATTCGTTCATTTATCTAGAAAACAATAAGTATTATATTTGAGAATATTAATTACTACTTCGCAAGGGGTGATTAATAAGGTTTTCCTACAACTGCTCACCCCCCCCCCCCCATTGAACCCTCTTTAACTAGAAACAATAGTTATGTTTACCACAATATCTGGTTATGTTTACCAGAATATCTGATTAAGCTTACCAGAATAGGTGGTTATATTGACCAGAATGTTATATTACTAAACTACCAGAAAACTGTCTAGTAAAGAATTCTGGTTATTCTTACCAAAAATTCTTGTTACATTTACTAGAAAGACTGATTAAAATAACCAAAAGATGATTAACCAGAGACTTCTAATACTTTTAACCAGAATAAATAGTAAGGGTATATTTAACAATTTTTTCTAGTTGAACTGACCAGAATTCTAGTTATTTTATCCAGATTTTTTTTGAGTGTGCTAAGATTCCATTCTGTGTGCAAATACAGTTGCTTCCCGAGCCGAAATATAGATTCTCTGTTAATCCTTCGTAGTGCTAAATAAATTCTCTTTTGGTTCTATTCGGTCCTCGACATCCTTGTTTCATGCTCTTAGGTCTTATTTAGTTCCCTTTTGATTCTCCTTTGTCTCTTTAAAATTTTCGTAGGCTTTTCTAAGTCCTCATTTGAACCTCTATTAATCTCTATAGTATTCAAAGCCCTCTTTTGATCCTCCTTTAGTCTCTTTACAATTTGAATAGTATTTTCCAAATTCTTACTAACACCTCTATAATGTCTATAATATTTCAAGTCCGATTATTGAAAATAATTTAACGTTAAGAAATATATTAATCATTAAAAATTGCCAAATATTGAAGAATAACTAATATTTTAATGATCTAGTTTTATATACATGCATTCAAAAATATTCAATACTAATACTTTACTAATTTTATATAATAATAACTCTAGCACTTGGAGGCATTTAGAGATTATGTCAATATACCGAGTTTTCTTTCCCTCTAACCAACTTCACACTATACTAGCCAGCTTCACCGACACTGGTTAGAGAAAGAAAGAGAGAAAAAGAGAGAGAGGCGGTACAATGTGAAGTTGGTTAGAGGAAAATAATTAATGATCTCGGGGGTACATATACAAATTTTCACGTTGATGTGTATGCAAGGATTTTATTTCTTTACTTTTTAATTTCATCTATTTAGTATGTATATGTATGTAGAAATCTATTTGTATTTAGGATTTTCTAAAGTAATACAATTGAAACGGATGCGCGCGCATGCCAACGCTCGATACGTATTGGTCGACTCGGAAATCGGTTCACCGACACGTCGTGGCAAAGAAAAGTAGCAGACGACGGACGCGGAACGATCAAGCTACGTTGAACGCTGGCGTCATTTAGTCATATAACGTGTTTTGTACAAATTATTGGCCATTTTCCAAACAAATTCAGATTTTTTCGTACTAAAACCTATTAACCACGTTCGAAACTATGGCGCGCAAAAAGTGTACTCTTATTTGGTGGATGAATATCTCCTTCAAAGACATTGTTGAATTATCAACGTTTTCGGTGAAATACAGGGCTGTTGGCTGCATCAGCAATTTGTCGTGGATGGACCATCAAACAGGAGTCAAAACGAAGGTCCAAGCCAAAATTCTTGCAATAGGAGGTACGTAACAATTTTTGATTTCAGCATAAAATTGAACATTTTTCTGTCCTATTTAAAACCTAATTCTTTCACCAAGCTCCAGTCCGCACGGGAGTTAGAGAATTTCCTGAAATTGAACTCCCTTTAGTTCGCCTAGCGGCAGCAACGCCTCGGAGTAGTTTTCTATTCCTTAAATAGAACATAATTTGCATTCGTTTAACTCCCTCTAGTTCCATTAGCAAATATATTTTTATTTATTGCTTTTGACATAAATATGAAGTAAAAAGCTTTTGAAAAAAGGTATCGCTTTATTGCTTTTGCTTATGATTTCCTTCCTAAGTCGACTATAAAGTGATAAATGCATTAGACCATGTCGTAACAACCTCACAAAAGCTAAGGAGCTGAGGAAAACTAAAACCGTTTAACTCCATTAAACCTAATTTTACAAGAAAGAGAAAAAAACTTTTTCAGGAAAATAAACTTTACTCTAAGTATTCAATATCAAAGATATATTTTCGAAAGTCTATAATGAAGTTGGATTTGGAAAGATAATTGAATACTTTCCATCCCTAATGTTTGAATTTAAATACTTAAATTTTTCAAATATTTCACAACATTTAATTAATTAATTTGTGGGTGAAAAATAGTTCAACCTTTATTTTTTCCAACTAAATATGTGTATGTAGGCATAAGAAGGTCTATTCCACCCGAAACTCAATTTTTCTAAAAATATTGAGTGGCGGTTTTAGCTTTCCATAGCTCATTTGTTTGAAACGTTTGTATACAACTACATATAAAAACATGTCTGGGATTTGCTATGAGGATATTGAAGAATAGTTTAATAGATCTAAATCTATAAATTCAGAATCAAGAAATGCTTCCTGGAATCCTCAGCAAGACTTCACTTACGACTCGAACAAATCTCAGGATCAAAATGTGCATTTTTCTGATGGTTAAAGCAATAAAAAAGTTTTACAAAAAAATTACTTTTTTTCATTAAAATATCACAAGAGCTGTAATATTTTTAATTTTTTAAATACTTTCGTGTATTTTTTTAAATGGGAAAAATTAGAATTCAAATGCTTTCAAAAATAATCATTATTAAATATACCATTATGTTACAGCTGTTAGCCACCTTAATGAATTAAAAGTAAAATTACACTGCGATTTTATTGAATATAACAAATTTCTTATCCAAGCTCATAGCATAAGTAATTTGCGATGCACTAGTTTTTGGAGGCTATCTTTAATTTGCTTGAAATTATGATAAAGAATGTAAATTTTCATCGTATATTCTTTATATTTGAGAGATTTCAATAAATTTCGATAATTATTAGCATTTTTATATTGTTTAAAACAAATTAGGAAGGGGTATCGACCATCTGTTCTTTTACTCTAGTTTAGATATTTCTTATTATTCAATAAAATCACGATATAATATTTTCTTAATTCGTTAAGTAAGAAGTTTGATTGGTGTTATATTTCCTTATGTTTAGTAATGATTATTTATTCAGAACATTTGAATTGAAATTTTTCCTATTTGAAGAAAAACGCGCGCTCTACGACGCATGCGCACTAGAGTAGGAAAGATTTCATGGCGGACTAACGAGAATCTAAAGAAGATCTTACTAAGACCTCTGTTAATCCTCAAAACGTGCAGAATTGGCAATTTCCGCATGTTTCGAGGACTAACAGAGGACTTGGATTGCATTAAAAGAAATTCTCAATTCATCCTCCTGAAGTCTCTAAGGTTAGAGAATTCAAAGGATTGAAGGAGAATCTATATTTCGACTCGGGTTCCACATGCACATCAGCAGTTGGTACGAGTAACTGAAAATGTTCATTTGAGTTATCTCTTCCCGTGAATAATAGCCAGATTGCAGGCGATTCTGCACTGCACACAAAATCTTGTAGAAAATAGCAGTCATTATCAAATAATCTAACAATATGAATGTTTCTTTGGTACAGTTCTGAAGCTGCGCGACATTCCAGAGATTTACCATTTTCTCCATTACGATGCAATTTCAAGCTGTAATCAAAACCGGCTACATCACTGGAATACAAAAATTTCGAAATTTGCGTTTCACGACGAAGTTACTGAGCTGGCAGTGCAAACGGGACTGATGGGACAACTTAGAATGAGGACCTTTTAAATTTTGTGACAATATGACTTCTGACTTGTCAATTGGCAATAACTGATACCTGAAGGCAAATTGATGTTCCATCAGATATCTTTTACAACTTCACTGTACCTCGAGTGCGGCTGTCCTGGCTGTCCTACCAAAAAAGTTAAATTTTCCACAAAAAACATGAATTTTCAACCAAACAGTTGAATTTGCAACTATGAGAGATTATTCCTCAACTAGAAATGGAATAGTTACACTTTTCATTAGGAAGATTAATTTTTAACGAAAAAAAAAAAAACAAATTTTTAACAGAATCTTGAATATTGTACTTCGAGATCAACAAAAGCTGAATGCAACCCAAAAAAGGAAAAGTTTTCAGGAAAATAGTTAAATTTCCAACTAAAGATATGAAGAAACGAAAGAAAAGAAGGGAACAAAATTCCAAACAAAATTGTTGAATTTTCTACAAAACAGTTGAATTTCCAAGACGAGAATATCAATTCCTAAGCATCAGTCGAATTTTCAACCCAAAAAACGCTAATTTACAAAAAAAACAGTTCAACTGTTAACAAAAATATAAATTTTCAATAAAAAAATATGATCTCTTAACGAAGAATGTGATATTTCATGTTTCTACCAAAAATATTGTAATTTTGGAACAACAAAAGTTAAATTCACCAAAAAAAGAAAAAGTTTCCAAAATTCAGTCAATTTTTTTGCAGCGGTAGAATTTTCAACTCAAAAACGTTAATTCTCAAGGAAACAGTTCAATTGTTAACGAAATATATAAACTTTCAACAAAAAAATATGATATCTCAACGAAGAATGTAATATTTCATGTTTCTACCAAAAAACATTGTAATTTTAGATCAACAAAAGTAAAATTCACCAATAAAAGAAGTTTTAAAGAAAATAGTTAAATTTCCAACGAAAGAGATGAAGAAACGAGAGAGAAGAAGGAAACAAAATTTCAAACAAAATTGTTGAATTTTCCATAAAAGAGTTGAATTTCCAAGAAAAAAATATCAATTTTTGAGTAGCAGTGGAATTTTCAACTCAAAAACGTTGATTCACAAGAAAACAGTTCAATTGTTAACGAAATATATAAACTTCCAACCAAAAAATATGATATCTCAACGGAAAATGTAATATTTCATGCTTCTACCAAAAAATATTGTAATTTTAGATCAACAAAAGTTAAATTCACCAAAAAAAGAAGTTTTAAAGAAAATAGTTAAATTTCCAACTAAAGAGATGAAGAAACAAAAGAGAAGAAGGAAACAAAATTTCCAACAAAATTGTTGAATTTTCTATAAAAGAGTTGAATTTCCAAGACGAGAATATCAATTCCTAAGCATCAGTCGAATTTTCAGCTCAAAAACGCTAATTTTTAAGAAAACAGTTCAATTTTTAACGAAAGAAGTAAATTTTTTACCAAAAAATATAATATCTCAACAAAGGATATCATATTAGATGGTTCCACCCAAACAAACAAAAATCTCAAATCAACAAAAGTTAAATTCACCCAAAAAAAAAAAAGTTTTCAAATAAATAGTTAAATTTCCAAATAAAGTAATGAAGAAACAAAACAAAAGAAGGAAAGAAAATTTCAAGCAAAATTGTTGATTTTTCTAAAAAAGAGTTGAATTTTCAACAAGAAAAGATTATTTTTCAAACAAAAATAGAATAGTTCCATTTTCAGTTACAAAGTTTAATTTTGAATAGGAAAAATAAATTGCTAGAAAATAGTGAAATTCTGAATGAAGGTAGATTGATTTTAATCAAACAACTGAATTTTAAACCAAAACATATTACATTTCTCCCAAAATTGATGAAGTTTCAAACCAAGAAGATGACATTTCAACTGAAAAGATGAATTTTCTATCAAAACTGGAATAGTGAAATTTTTAGTTAAAAAATTTAAAGTTCAACTAATATTTTTAGTTTATATTTTTAACCAGAGGAGATAATATATCAAAGAAAAACGATAAAAAAGGCCAAGAATTGTAATTAATAAGCTGGAATTTAATGCTTCATTTATAATAAAAGTGTAATTTATCGTTAATCGCGATAAAGTGACAATAAGTTAATGTATGTTTCTGAAAGTGGTATTACTACAGTTTCGAAAATAAGATTAAGGCCCACGTTCTACGCTTTTGATAGTCCGGACGCTATACCCATTTCTGTCGGATCGACGAGGCCCATGGAGTTTCTTTGATGTTTCTGATGCACGATGG
>JAUMHM010087221.1:0-10485 GCA_032362435.1 Melikaiella ostensackeni | reverse complement strand
TAAGGTTGGTACTCTATGACAAGCATACAGATTTTTTGTTTGTGGCCTCATCTCTGTGTCAGGCCGAAGACTTTTCAGCCCATGTAGTATATATAACGAGCTACTTCAAAAATAAAGTATTTTAAATTATCCAATACTGTTATCGTGAAAGCTTTGAATTCAAAATTGTTTATTTGGAAACGCTGCTGTTTCTGGTAATAATGTATAATTGTATAATATCCTGAACATAATATTTCCAATATAATGTAATCTCAAATTATTCAATTTTGAACGTCTTCGCAATGTAAAATCGTTTACTTTTAAATGAACTAATTTTGAAATTATTTAATGTGAATGCTTCGAACTCAAAATTACTATCCATTTTTATTCAGTCAATAATTTGTGCCAGTCAATAATCTGCTCCTATCGATAATTTTACAATTTGGAAATATTCAAGCGCTCAAAATTCGAAAAAGATTGTTAAATTTTAGTGACTATTGATTTTGAGATTTTCATATGTATGAATTTTCAATCTTATACTTATTATTTAATTTTATTAAATTTCAATTGTTAACTTTTAATCATTTTCAACCGTAAATTACACAATTTCTAATTAAGTAAATCTACATTAGGAAGAAATTATACAAAATTAATTCATTTTCAAATTATGCAACTTTGAACGCTTATGCAATTTTACCACGCAGTAAAACTCATAGATTAATAATTATCGTTGACTTCGAACAATCTTGGGAGTTCTGAAATTCATCATTGAATTAAGGAGTGAAAAACCTACATGATTTTATTTTTAGTCATGTGTGTGTTAAAATTTTTGAGGTACTTAAGAAAGATTCATTTTCTCTGTTCAGTATGTTTAAAAATGAAAACGTGTTCCTAAACACATTTTGCTTACTTTTCCTTGCAAGAGGAGCTCAAAATCAATGTTAAAAATATTTAGGTGATACGTGAGCAGCTCCTTACTAAAATTTAAAATTGAATGCAAGTGTCTCGCTTATTTTTGCTATTTGAGGGTTTAATTACTCGGGTTTTTCGTAAACCCCTGATTACAAGATTGCATTACATTCCATGGGTGGAATCCCGAAGTCGAATTGCATGAGATTGCATAAGATTGCCTAGAAATTGCAAAATTACAGGTGATTGCATGATATGAAAGTATAGAGATTGCATGGGGATATATAGAGTTTGCATGATATTCCATGAGATTGCACGCGATTGCATGGGATTGCATAAAGTTTGCAAGATTGTTTGAGAATGCATGAAATTGCTCGACCTTCACACGAGGTTCAGATTGCAAGATGGCGCGGAATAACATGACGTTGCACGAAATTGCATGAACTTTGCAAGATTTTTCTCAGATTGCTTGAAAATACACAAGGTTTTATAAGATTGAGATTGTAAGATTGCATGAAATAACATGACATTGCACGAGATTGCATAGGACTGCATAAAGCTCCCAATATTTTTTGAGATTGAAGAATATTGCACAAAATAGTACTAGGTTGCATATGAGGTGTGCAGCAGATTGTACGAGTAATTGACCCCTTGGTGCCAGTTTTCGTTTTGTGCACGAACGAAAAAACTTTTTTGCATGTAAAAAAATTATTGTGCATTTTTTCCCTGGGGTATTTTTAAAAATGGAGGAAGAGGAAGACGAAACAATATGCCCCACTCCTACAACAAGCAGTACTTCGCCTTCAGATGGTGAAGCTGTGTTGCAACTTATAGCAGACTCTCACAAAGCGCCTTGTCCACACATAACAAACTAGGGATTCAGTCACGAGTATTGCAAGGAGCTCTGACTCTATTGGCTGCTTCGGAAAAGCTGTGGGAATGCTTATAATAAAGTCGAGGCTCCTTATAATACTTCGTGGATTCAATTTTGTTTCAGTTCACATTCTTACAAACTCATTTTGAACTTGAGTTATTTTCACTGTCTTGATCAAAGTCAAAACTGAAAAACAGTTGAATTGCTTTCAATATTCGTATTGCTTAATATAAGCCAATTATAGTTCAGTTTTGTTTCCATACATTTTGTCGACATTTCGTTATTAATAATGAAACTTTATCCTGTACACTGAGCAGGTTTCTTACCAAGTGCCTCTCCCTTCCATTACCTCTAAATTCGGTAAAAACCTTGAGCGTGGCATTAGATGTGCTTACGCAAGACGATATTCAAATAAACAACCAATGCGTCACAGAGATATTTTCCGCTTAAACCAATGCAAGAGTTTAGTGATAATCTTGTCAACGATCACCTGACGCTTTGTGAGAGTCTACACTAAACGAAATATTTTATTACAGGATGTCCCAGTAAGAAAAAGGTTCTATGAAGGTAATCCGGGTAAAATGCCCACCCTCTCTCAACGTAGTTGGCTGGAATGAAATTAAGGCCCTCCTTTCCATTTTAAATGTTACGTAATTTGTAAACGTCCCCTGTATGACAATTAGCAAGAAAAAGGCCCAATTTGGCAAACATACAGAGTTTAGGAGATATTCGTGTTTTTGTAAAGAAAGTTAAAAAATAATGATTTTCGATGGAAAATCATAATTCAATGTAAATTCTAAACTTTCACTGGTGACAGAATACTTAAGACCTGAAAGTGATATACTGTGTTTAAAGGAATAATATAAAACGTGCGTTCTAAGCCTTTCGGACATTTATCTGATAATATAATCTCGGTATAATGCGTAATTACGTACCGGCAAAGTGTGCCTTGTTTGCGGACTTTCACATATAAAAACATAAGAATAACAATTCGGTAAAGACCACTTCTCTTGAGGTTATGTTTTTGAAAGCTGCATTTAATTCAGTACACTGCCTTTTGAACTGTTTTGGATACATATTATGAGCGTGGAACAGGATGTCTACCGGTCTTGAAAATCCTTGAAAATCTGTAAAAGACTTTCAGTTTTGTTTACCTGGAAAATCCTGGAAAACTCAATGAATTTTGCTCAAAGACATGGAATTCTTACTCCTTTAAATAAAAATGCGTGGTAATCCAAGAAATATTTCTTGCACATAACAAATTTTTAGTATCACAGGAATTTCGTGTTTGCATGTTTTTGGGTCGCGATTTCTAATACTCCAGTTACGATTTTTCGTTTGCACAAGTATGCGTTCGTTTACTAATTATTTACTATTATTATTTACCTTTAGACTGGAACACTTGTGCTTTACATGCTTCTATACTTTTATTAGTCTCGTATATTTTGAAGCGTGTCCCAGAAAATGTTTTTTGTTCTTACTTTGTTGAATTTGATTTTTTGTCTTCATCGAGCTGTCATTCTTATGTCGTCATATATACAGAGAAACTTACAATTAAAAGACATTCAAAAACTAAACTTATTCCTTACTAAATGCAGAAAAGAAATTGAATTGAATTGTTCTCAAATAATTATGTATGAGATAGATGTACTAGTAATGGGCACGGTCCTAGAAATCGTGAGTTTTGAGGTTCAAACACAAAATTAAGTATTACTATCAAAAAAGGCAATAATAATGATAATAATATATTTTGAGGAAACTTCAGTCAATTCTCGATTTATAGATGAAATTATTCTTTTTTTACAAAATTAATGCAAATTGATACAAAAACTCGTTTTTGTCATGAAACGTGGAAAATTACTTAAGGTTTAGGTGGAGAAAGGCGTTTCTTTCCTTAATCTTTTAGTGTGTGAAGGAATTGTCGAGGAATTACTCGATCAGGGCGAAAATAATTTTTTCGTAATAAGAGATAATTTCTGTTTCATGAAATGGAGTAATGTCTTCATTTAGTACCTTTTCGTTCGAGAAATATCGGTCACGATTATAGGGACGTCTCAAAAGCATATTTGTTCCAGTAATCGTGACCGTACGTGAGCCTAAATCAAATTCAACCTAATGGTCCTTGTACTCGACGGTTTTCTGTAATATGTAGCTTCTGGATGATGTGTAACTGTCCTAAGCACTGGATTAAAATCATCTCTGGTGTCCTTTTTTGAAACACCTCCATTTGAGAATATTTACATTTTTTTAACTTGAATATTCTACGTACGGGGCGTCACTAGTCGTTAAAAAGCCAGTTGAAAATTATAATGAAACACTTTTATTAAACGAACCCCTCTTGTTCGATGGAGGTATGAGTGTTGCTACAACGCCTTCTTAGGTAAAAGTTTAATTAAATCTCCTTGCGCTCGAAGTTTTTTTGCACTTATAAAATCAAAAGAATCTGTGGGCTCCTTTTCCATAAATAACCTTCTTGAAATTTTTTTAGAGTTTTCAAATTGCTTTTTTTGTGAGAACTTAATTTTGTATTGGAGCTTTGAACAGAAGTAGGAAAATGAGTTGTTTTCGTGCAAACTTAAATTTAAAATGAAGAAGAAGGAATTATTTCCCTCACATATGATGACCATTGTATTCGCATAAAGCACGTAATAGTATTTTTCGATATGAGCGCACGAAGGCGGAAATGCCTATGAGAGTGGGATGGTGCAGCACAAGCCAAAAGAGCGAATCGAGGTGAACGATTGAGGAACCTTTCTGTCAAGTCTCTGCGCCTTCACACGAGTGCGGTTTTGCCGCCATTGTGGATTAATATTGAACATTTTTTTTGCGACAACTCCATAGAAAGTCCTCTTTCGCGTATGATCTAGAGGTACCAAAAGGAGGCTTCTGCTAACACGTGCCCGTTACGCATGCTTGCAGTGTGCGAAAAGTTTTCTCACACGTGAAGAACTTCGTACATTGCGAGTATGTGCATTGAGCACATGTTCGCGAAAGCTTCGTCTCGGTGCCTCTAGATGGTAGGTGAAAGAGGCTTTTCCATAGAGACGTTGCAAAAAAAGATGTTGAGCATATTTTGAATGACCTTTTGGCACTTTTTACTTTTGCCAAATAGTATTAAAATCAAAGTGACCGGATTCCATTACTTTTTCACTAAAAAATCCTAATCACTTCGCTTCTACTTCGCAGAAGTCTTCACTGTTGAAAAAAAACCACACGGACTTGAGGGGCCTGTCTTAAAATTTGTAATGTAAATGTGGGCGTCCGCGTGAAAGGGGCCTTTCTGGCCGGTTCTAGTTTAGGAGATATTTGTGTTTTTCCAAGTCTGGGCCAAAATAATTATTTTCGGGCATGAGCGTGGGATGATACTAGGACCTATACTGAATCTATTTGTACTATAATCATGTGAAGATAACAACCGGAAATGTGTATGTTTCATTTTCGAAGAAAAAGTATAACATGTACGCTTATAACACTCGCCAGCTTAAGATGCGCTTTTCTCGAAAAGCGGTTTTACGAAGTTTTTAACTTCAAAAATGCCCCGGCAACTCGTTTTGCAACCTAAAGGGTTCGTTTTTGGCTTAAAATGCCGGAAATTTATCCGGCTGTGTGACTCTATACGTAACTCCATACCGGCCATTAGGGTCCTTTTCATGCGGACGCCCACAAATCTTGTATTGAGGATCCGGAGACTTGCCAAACCCACATGTCAGCGCTAATTTGAAATTGTGGAAAACTTGCACGTACTTTCACTCTACTTTTTTACTCGTTTTTTCAAGGAATAATGACGCCCTGTATGCAGAATTTAAAAATTCGCAAAAAAAAACCCAAAAACGTGATTTATGGGAAAAGTTTTCCACAGATTTTTTTGAATTTATACTTGAGATACTCTAAGGCTATCGAACAGTTACACAGTAATACAAGAATTTGACTCTGTAGAATAACTGAATTTTATTTTTGCCTTAAATTAAATAATCAACTAATTTCAGCCATAGACTGGTTTAAAATACCGTTTCTCTATCTGAAGTATGTGTCATTATAATGAAAAACTGATAGTTATGTTAAGTTTCGAATAATTTTTAGTCGTGCAACCTGAAATTTATGTTCGCTAGCAGAAAGGTGCGCGAAATGCAATGCGCGCTCAGTTTCGAAAAATGTCGATTGACGCGTGGATCTATATTATATAATATGTGTATAATTTTGTCGTTTCTATTATTTATATTTCTATTATCACTATTTCAATTTTGTACTTAAAATAGTTGCACAACAATGATCCAGAAGTTTCATTTTACAGTAAACCAGTGAGTGCGAGGACCTTTAGGTTGAATTTGGTCAAGGCTCATCATGTGACCGGTCATGAAAACTAAGACGACTCTGTCAAAATTTTATTTTGATCTCCAATAAAATTGGAGAAGTGATGTGTTAACTAGTGTTGCATTCTGATACGAGAGTTGTAAATATTGCGATTTGTTTCGGTTGGTTTCGAAAAATATTCTGAAAGCAACTTTTACTGCATTTATTTGTTCCTAAACATATCGTCTCATGTAAAACTTCCGAACAATTTCGAGTGATAATATCGGAACTGCCGTAATAAAAGTCATTTTGTAGAGTTTTGGAGAAATGAATTTATTATATAAATTTCAAAATAAAAAGCAATTCGAAAGAGCAGATTTTATCTGCCGAAGAGTCATCGAAGAAGAGATCAGCATCAAAACATTATTCTTTAAATTTCAATAACGTAAAATAAACTTCTATATAAAACGTCAGATTAGAAACTAATTTTGTTCCGCATTCACGAGATGTTTTCCGGAAATCAAGCTTGCGATAACCTTGCATTAAGACAGAAACGCAATAATTATTGATGTTAGAGTTCACATATCTAAATTTTGAGTACGTCTGAATGCGAAGTAAGATATTTCGCGTTTAATGCTTTTTAAAGCACACAGAATATGTTTCAATGATATAGAATTCGATTGAATACGAAACAGAATTTGTCTCGATTCTATTGAATGCGATTGAATGCGAAGCAGAAAATATACGATTGATCAGTATTGAATCGCATTCATGACATGTTCTCTCGAAATCTGCTTTGCGACAACCTCGTATGTAAAGTACAATACTTTTGAACACGCTTCAATCCGACGTTTTTTGTAGAGACAAGATTCAAAATTTAAATTAATTTCGAGTTTTTAGAAATTCCAATAAATTATAACTTTCTTACGACTAATATAATTAATCTTTATTTCAAGTATTAAAAGTATCAAAACATCCTTTACCAGGAAATAAGAAAAAAAAGTAACTAAACCAACGAATATTACATATCAGGGGCATAATTTTTCAAGTGGGCCTACTAGAACGTATCAACAAAAACGTTCTTTATTCAGAGTTCTAAAGCGAAGAAGCTTCATTTGGTTAGGAGTCACAAATACTCCCCCAAATTTTTTCAAAACGAAAGTCTTCTGTTTACGCATTGTATATAAAGCTGGAAACCACAAAAAGTGACAACATTCTGAAATGAAAACATCTCAGTTCTCTTTGAAGATTAAACCATCTTTTTTCAAATTACTAACATTAAACCAAAGTCGATTTCAACTTTGTCCTTTATTCCTGAACGTGAAATATTTATATATTTCAAAAATTCTTATCGCCTCGTATTACATATATAATTTTAAAAATAAAAATCTACTAACGTAATAAAAACTTGTTTTATTTCGTTTTCCAGGAACTACTTTTAACGAAAAAGCTTTCTTCAAGTACATAGGACATTATTTGCAAGATAAATGGTGGCTAATATACATAGTTATAATACTTCAGTTATTATTTCAAAAATATGAATTATAACTATGCAGATATGTAAAATCACAGTTTCCCATAAAAATAAATGTTTATGATATTCGTATTTCTAATTTTCCTAAAATAATGAAAAATTGGTTTCAAAATATATTAAAAACACTAAAAGTAATTGTTTGTGCTCAATTTATAAACTACAGTTTTTATTGTAAAAACATTTCGTATAAAAAAAATTAGAAAACCAGATTCGAGAATCTTCTTGCGATCAATTGTTTTGTTAAGAATCTCGATCGAATGTGGCGAGGCGATATTAGAGTATCGTATGAAATACCGAGATTCAGTCAATTTTTGATTGGTTCTCGTATCGTCCCGCTCGAGTGCAGCGTATGTTTCTGCGACTATTTTATTTCTTAAAAATAAAATAATAATTGTATTCAATAAAATTTTTAATAAAACACAAAAACTAAATATTTTAAGAGAGAACTTATTTTTACTATATAATTTATTATTATAATGTCCATCAGAAGGATCATAAGAATCGATTCTAAGGTTATTCGTAGTATTTCATTTTTAAAATCTCAAACAGTTTATTAAAGTCATAAAAATCATAACAAATCTTTGATTTCATCTAAAAATAGTAATACAATTTTGGACTGATCTGTTATTTTGCTTTCAAATCGCTAAAAAGTAATTGAAAACTGGGGTACCAGTACTTTTTGACTTTTAATTGCTTATGGGTGAAGAGTGTAATTATATAATATCTATTGTGAAGAAATTATAATTTTGTAGGATGCGTAATGCTTCAATTGATACAAATCGTTTTTCAAATAATCCTTCCTAAACAATTTTCTGAATATTTGAAGTCAATGAACTATCTTACGGTCACGATTACTGGGACGTTTACTGTAGTTGACATTAATAGAAATATTACAATGTAAGCAGTAGTTACTTGATCCAATGACTTTAGTTTGTACCATATAGTTCAATAAATCTTTTGGTAGCACAATTTTTTCAGGGTTTCAAACACATTTGAAACTCTAGGATAAACTTTGTTGCACCTAATTTCAATATGGGGTACCATCTTGCTCAGACTTCGGGTGCGAAACAACCACCTATTGTTTTTGCCGCGAAACTATAAAAACAATTGAATGCAGGTGATGTTTTGTTAGTGTGCCTACGTGAAGGCGTCACATTCAGAGCGTGTTAGGTTTATTTTTTTTCGTCTGCTAATCCGACTGTACCAATTTTCACAAAGTCGCTTTCTAAATCGGAGCGCATCGGTCTCTTGACGTTACCATACTCCTTTGTAAATACTGCTAACTTCTGCAGATACAAGTGGAATATTTTTAGCTTTTATTCTAATAAATTTTGTAATTCTCGTAACAGCTACAAGTTAATACTCAAAGTAGTAGATGTTACAGCAGTTCTCCTCTGTCTCTCCATTTCAAAGTACAAATAGCAAAGTATAGTGTGATTTTTAACAAATATTGCAGCAGAAGGTTTCTTCGTGTAGACGTTTAGTTCACAAAAAATTCAATGCTTAACTAAAATCCATATATTTCGTACTCAAGTGTTCCATATCTTATAAAAACTGCATAAGTCCAAGCTAATATATTCAATAATTCGATAATATTAGATAACCAGCTAGAGATAGTTTCTTTCTCCTATATAATCCTATTTGAATTTTTCTTTTATCTCTGGTGTTTTTGAGATACAGCATTTGCCTTATTATTGGAATCATCTGAAATAGATTTAACAAGTTTTTTTCGCCTAATCCTCTTTTTAATCAATCAATACGAGCTGACTAAAATGCAGCTGTTTTCTGACTAGCATGTTTGATACTTACTATATATCCCAATCCGAACCTGACTATAGGGTCAGACTAATAAGACATAAGATTAGAATATGTCACAAACTGAAGGAGTCGGATCAACTATGCACAAAAATTATGCATTTATGCAATTTCCATGTACGAGATCATTGTTTGAAATGTTCAGAAAGGAAAGAGCACCACAGTCCACATCGCTCCTTATCCGCTAAAGGAGGAAAATAAAAATATTATTTTGACGACGACATGGACACAAGTAAGTAACATGCCCAATGCAACTATCATTCGCAACGTTCTCGGTAAGAAGGAGTTCATTCACGGGAAAAATAAAATAGTATGAAGTTTTGCTATCAATTCCACTTATTTTTATTTCACCTAGGCCTTTTTGATGTTTATATTTTTAATGTAAAATGAATTATAAATTTCAAACATCCGTCAAAATTATTTCTATTACTTAATGCTATATTCAGAATTCTAGCTCTTTCATTTCAGCTAGAGATCTTATAGGAAGAATTGAGAAACAAACTCACAAGCCCACACAGATTTGTTAATGCGCATCACGATTAGTCCAGAAGCAGCAGTCTTTTTCAAACGCGCGCCCTCTTGACCTCTTGGCTGCGCACGAGACACAATTTGGTACCAACACTGGTAAATAACCTAAATGTACACACGGAATAACTAGTGCGGTTCTCGAGATATGATGGCGCCGAGTTTCAGTCGCTTAAGCAGCGAGCCTCGCCGACGGCGGTGATCGACAAGATTTTTCAAGTTTGTTGGCTTAAATTGAAAATAAGACTTCAAAGACTGTGTGGTATAAATTTTAGATTTCCCATACAACTTTCTTAGGACATGCCACAAGTTGAAGTTGAGGTACAAAATTGGAGAAATCCTTGAATTCTTTTTAAACTTGTCACGTGGTCTATTTCCTTCAAAAGGTTAAAAATATCTCATGTTTGTTAGACCTTTCAAAAATGTCACTTTTCATCGTCACTATAATTGCTAGGGTGCCAACGAGAGCAGAAAACGGGTATACCCGGTAAGAAGAGAAGAATTCATAAAAATTCAGAATCTGAATTCCCATTAATACGCGAATTTTCCTCCATCTAAA
>JAUMHM010087220.1:0-10486 GCA_032362435.1 Melikaiella ostensackeni | reverse complement strand
TTTTGAAACCTTGATGACATGTTCCTTGTGTAAATTCACTTCTTCAAATAATGAGTAGTAAAAAAAACCAGCCTTCAATTACGCAGTTGCTGCTTATTCACCTCCACTCCTTTTGAATGTGGAAGAAGACAAAGAATTTCGTAACTTTTTATATGAATTACCACTTGATGAAAATGAAAATTTTCCATATCATCACGCTTCAATTGTATTTGATGAGCATTTTGATAATAATTAATCATATCTAATCAATAAGAAATTTATTATAAAAAGCTCGAAGACTGGTTACGATCTTCTTCCGACTTGATCAAAACAGAAGACAAAAAAAGAAGTAATTTTCGTGTTCATTATAGTTTTTGGAATAGAGATTTCATGAGTTTCAAGGAGAGAAATCACTCAAAATATTTAGGATGAAAAACATGTTTCCTACGACACCCTTATGGGTAAGGAAACTATTTTCTGTCTTTGAAAATGTCTCGATTATGCGTAGAAATACTGATTATTGAGCCAAATTATGTGACAAAAAATCCAACTATGCGTGGTAAAAAAAAGTTTTTAAGGCATAAGATGCACTTTTCAACCCCAGAGAAGATCAAAATATGAAAAAAAAGGTCATTGCTATTATGTAAAAATTGACTTCCGCGGATTATATCATTTCTCGAAATTTGCAGACTTAATGATTGAGAAAAAATTGATTTTACGTCAGTGTCTGTCTGTTGTCGACTGTATACTGAATAACTTTTGAAAGACTAATTGGATTGGATTGTGCTTTAGCATACATTTTTGAGGACCAAAAAGGAAGGTCCGTTTCGTTAACGAGCCATTTTTGGACCAATGGTTCTGGCTTTATCCATCGAAAATGCTTTTTAAAGAATCAAAAATTCTATTTTCTAGCAAAACTATACGAGATACAAAAAAACTGTTCAGAAGCAGAATTGTTCATCTCAAGAAGATCTACAAATTTGATTTCAATCATTTTTTTAGGTGCGAGATAAAGAATAACGTTAAAAATGAGAAATTTAAATTTTTTGAAAACAACATAAGATGAAACAAAATATTTATCAATAAAATTATGCGCCGAAAAAAGGTCTCAAAATTTTTCAATAAGGCGGGGTAGTTTTCGTTTTAATTGTGAAAAAATGCTTTTAAAATTAAAAATTTCAAATTCATAGAAGAACGGCACAAGATGCAATAAAATGTTTAACTGTATTTTAAAATTTGTATCAAGATCAAAATGATATCTGTGTACTTTCTTATGAACTCCTCCATACACCAAAAATAGAACACAAAAAAGCTCACAAATCAGAAATAGACTTCAACCGCCTCCTTCCGGCCCATTAGGGACAAGTTTATAGCAAATCGAATTGGAAATTTAAAAAATAATTAAATACCCTAATCTAATTTGTTGAGAAATGAAACAGAGGCTTATTGTTATTGCATTATACATTAAAAATAACAGTCAAATAAACTGTCCCGAATTTCGCGACAACAACAAATTTCGTTTGATCATAACAAAATCATAGTACTCTCCAAATCTATGCATTACCCTATTTCAGAAACTTATTTTTTTACTTCCTTCGGAGGTAAAACCACTAGTTTTTTTACTCGACTTAACTGATTAAGGATTCTATCAATTTCAGCATTATAACTCAAATTTTACACAAATTTTTCAAGTTCAAATGTGAGCATTATACCTTTCATGTAGGTTCAAAAAAATGATCATTTATTTCAAACATAGTTTTTGTACATTTCAAATAAAAATTTGTTTAAATCCAAAGTTTATGTATGCAAATTAACATTTTTCCCCAGTTCTTAAATTATTTAAATTTTTACGTGGTTATGTGAAGAGTCCGGCAATCATCATATTAGTATATGTACACCAAAAAATAATCATACTACGTGTTATCACATGCTACACCATAAGGTCGAATTTATACCAGACACAGAGAAGCGCCAGAGTATCTATTTCGCACTCATTAAACCTCGTTTATCCTTCAAATTCATTTTATAGCGTCTGTCATCAAAATGTCGTAAATCTTACTCATCCTCACGGGCTTACAGATAAGTCAGTAGTATAAGTAGTAGTGATTACATTCTAAATTTATCAGTCACGCTTACGAAATATTTTAATAGAAAAAATGAAGATTGTTCATGGAACTCTGCTGCTTACAATAGCGGTTTCACTGATCAATTGTGTCGGTAAGTGCAATGATATATAGGAATATTAATCAGAAATAACCCTTGATTTTTTCCAAATTCAAAAAAAAAATGTAGAGGTTTCTCAAGATCGATTTTTTCAATATGCTTCTTTCTGAATAATTACCTCTATTTAATCCTATATTCCTTCTGACACTCATGTATTCTGTCTCTTATAGTAAAATATCGAACTCTGATTTCTTTCCAATTCAAATAATAATAATAACTAAAGGTCACCCGAGGAAACTCTCTGTAAAAAAGTTAATTTTATCTACTTTAGGCAAAAAAAAATACATACAATAGTTATTTTTCATAAATCAAAAATTCGTCAAGAAAATTACCTTGAGCGACCTTCAATTATCATTTTACAAATCTGAAATAAATCAGGGGTTATTTTGTCAACAAAAGGAATAATTTTTAGGTGTGCCAAAAAGGAGCATTTAGACTAATTGTTTTAATTGAAAAGTAAAACTGTAAATATTTTTTTATTCTAAATGATAATTATTTGTGAATGCTCGAAAAATAATTAGAAACAGTATGTATACTTTTTCTTTCGATATGAATTCAGGGCATTCACTGATAGGTATTATTAGGAATAAGGAAAATTATAAACAGTAATCATATGTTTAGGTCATATTTACAAGTGCTCATAGTTGAATTAATGATTATATATAGTTTTTCTCATAAAAATTGAAGTAGAACACTCGTAAGTAATCATTTAACGTAAGATTATCAGGATTTCTCTTTTCTTCTGTAGTATAAGGTTAGATTAGTGCATGATAGATAATAGGAAATAGAAAATATGCATTAATTTCAAGGGATTTTTCAGATTCGGACGCTCGACGCAAGGAGGATGGTGAGCGCGGAAGCGTGGTGGCTTCCCCACCACGCTTCCGCGCTCCCAGTTTCAGTGGAGCCGACCAATCAGCGCGCTCGCTCTCCTCCATTGCCGCCAGCGTTCGAGCTGAAGGGCCGCCTACGAGCGGCCGGGCATAAAAGCCGCGCGCCGCGTCGAAACGACATTCGCTCCGCTTCCTGCACGGTGTAAGCTGGTAGATCTCTGCTATACTCTCAACTTGCAGAAAATTGGAAATTGAATAAAACTTACCTTCAGCAATTTGAATTGGAATTTTTTCTCACCTCTCTCTCTTTCTCTCTCCAACCAGAGAGGATAAATTGAAATATTTTGATCCCCGCTGGCTGGCCCTCAAGGTCCTCGCCCGGTTCACTCTCAACGCCTCACTCACGAACGAATTGTTGAGACGCTTGAGCCTCGCTGGCCGGCCCGAAAGGTGTCTACCCGGTTCTCAAAGCGCCAACGCTTCTTCCCTCCTCGCTGGGAAGAAAGGATGAAAATTCCTACCCCAAGGTAATCCACCGACCCATATGGCTGGCGGCGCACATATACGCCCCCGCCCTAATAAAGCCACTTGCCTCCGTCGACAAAGGCGCGCTTTGGAAGCCCAGCAGGCCACCGCTTCTTCCTGGGCACTGATCGCCGTCGTCAGAGGGACGAGCTGGCACCTACGATCCCAGGTCCAAAAAACGTTTTCGGGAGAATCAAACCCCTTGGACCTTGCCACTTCCCTCCTTCTACAGGGAGCCGCGCACTACCTTTACTTCCTCAGAAGCTAGTGTGCTCACGGGAGCTACTCTGTCTACAACAGCAACTAGCCCCCAACATCTGAGGTACCGAACGGCAGCTCTGCATCCTTTCCTCGGGCAATCGCCCTCAGGGCTGACTGCACCACCCGTTCAGGAACTGCCCCCGCCGACCGAGCTCTTTCCAAGAAATCTCCAGCGAGACTAGCCCCCGGCACATAAGACCTCACCGGAAAATTTGACGTCATCCCTCCACGGGATACAAAATCGTCCACACCGGACAAAGGCCTCATCCTCCGCAGCCTGGCTCCTAAGTGCTTAGCCAATTCGGATAGACAGGACGAGATGAACGACTTCCTCTTACCCACAACCCCAAAGGGAGCCCTTGCTCCTATCCCGGGCAAATGGCTGGAGGTAGCTAAACCCCCACAAGAGCCAAGCACCTACGAGGAACCTACCGCCGACAGTTCCAGCGAGGAACTTGTTGGTGGCAGAAGGATCCCCAGAAACTTTTTCCCCTTCACTCTCAGCCTCTCCCCCTGCTGAGAGGCCGTGCCTCTCGGGTTGCGGCTTTGCCGGGAGGAATTTAAAATTCTGAATACCTTTCTTCCCCTGTTTGCTTTTCCTTTCTGAAAAAAAGGGAAGGGGGACAACGAGGGACACTTCGTCCCTCCGCACGGAGAACAACTCCACACACTTTCGAACATATGAGAACAAATCGGTCCTTTCCAGGACCACCAAGATTTTTGACGAAGGAATTTCTTCTTGCAATATTGTGAAGGAAATTTAGAATTTATAGGAGACGCAGTATTTCCATCACCGGACAGTTACCTGACACCAGCACCATCTAACACATGATAGGCCACTAACCCTCTTAGTGTGCTATATATCATGGCAAAAAAAGAAAGGGCTTATGAGGAAGAAGATTTCATTCCGATCTTCATAATAATTTTGAAATGCCGTTAAAATTTTTATTGTATCTTATGCCGTTTTTCTATAAATTAGAATTTTTTATTTTTAATAGCATTTCCTCACGATTAAAAGGAAAACTACGCGTCTCATGAAAGAATGGTCAAGAACAAATTTCTAGATTTTTTTCGGTGAATAATTTTATAAATTAACATTTTGTTGTATTTTGCTTTTTCAAAAATTTCAATTGTTCATGTTTCAAGTTATTTTTAATGATTATAACAAACACTATGCATTAAATTGAAAAATAGTTCAAAACAATTTGTGGATATTTTTGATATAAAGAATTTTCCAAAGCAACATTTTTCGTATGTTACATAGTTTGACTGGGAAATGGATTTTTTAATTGTTAATAACAATTTTCACTAGTAAAACAAAAACTATGCATTTCATTGAAAAAAATAGTTGAGAGAGTATCCGTAGTTCTTTTCGAGGTGAATAATTTTGTTTCTCAACAGTTATCTCGTATAGTTTTGCTGGGAAAGGGAATTTTGAATTTTTTAAAAAGCATTTCTGATGAACAAAGTCAAAACCATTGATCAAAAATTGCTGATCAGCGAACTTGACCTTTCTTTCAAGCCCTTAAAAATATATGTCAAAGCACAATCCAATCCGATTAGTCTCTCAAGAGTTATCCAGTACACAGAGGACAACGACAACGACAACAGAATGACACCATCGTGAAATCCATTTTTTCGGATTCAGGGGATCTCGAGTTGAGAATGCAAAAAGCAACCTAATATATATTTGTTGAAAAAATATTCATTAATAATTCAAAATTGCTCTTATTACTAACGCAGGTATACTTTTTTATTTCTATCCATGCAAACCTTTTTTGGGGTTCTTACATATCTACTCCCCCCACCCTTTCACAGGAGATGGAGAAACATTAGTCCTTCGACTCAACTCCAAATACCCCGACGAACTGTATCCTGGGAGTCCCTAGATCCCATACCGTTTGCAACCTGATTTTTCATTAGAAGCGATAGCATTCGCTTGGAATTTTGGCCAAGGGAGAAAAAAATTGCAGAAACACAGAAATTCCGAGCGCAGCCGGTCACCCACAGACGAGTTTGCATGTGGACATTCGATAGCCTCGAATGCTCCACACACATTCTCGGAGTCGAGCCTCCCACTTGACAGCAGTTAACCGTAGTGAATGCACGACTAAATGAACATCACGAAGGTCACCCATCCGAGCGCTAACCGCACCCGCCGTGCTTAACATCACATCACCGCACAGCTACTGCCGCGTCGGTACTAGCACAACAATTTTTTCAATTTATATGTGATAGCGTCACAAATCTCTATTTTTTTGTTTACAGATTCAAGACCAAGTAGTCGTCCAGGAAACCAAAATAATAATAATAATTCTCTGCCTACGATTGTATACGATATAGATGGTGCAACTGGCAGAATAACGGCAATACTTCACATAATTATGCCCGGCTCAGGAGCCCCAGGAATCATGAATGTGGAGTACTCGCATCAAGAGCCACCACCACCTATTGGTGGCAGTCGACAGGTATCAGGCCGACGACAAGGATCGGCAACAGTCTACCCTGAAGCTTTCTATATGAGACATCCGATAACTAGAGTGATAACGGGTATAACTTTAATTTTTCCTGGTGCAGGAGACACAGGAACGTTACCTGTGAGTTACTCGTATGAGAGGCCTTCGCCTGGGCCGCAAGACTAACCACCCATGCTGCCACTCAGAAAAATAACACCGGCTCCCAGTAGTACCCATGACCACGCCTCACGATTGTGAGATGGGCGACCAAAAAAATATGTTTATATGAAAAATACATCTTTTTAATATTTCTGAATAGAAACTGAAAGTAACCTGAATTTACTCTTACCTTATTTTATGACAAGTCGATTTTTATACATTGTAAATGAATAAATATTGTGATGTTCAAATGAAAAGCCGATAAACCTCTTCACTTCAACTCAAAACATAAAGGGATGTTTTTCAGGTGTCCAGCTCCGTTTTTTTATATGTTGTACAGAACCGAGAAATAAGCAAGACGTATTTTTTATACCGTCCCCTTTCTCATATTTGCAGGATAAAACTACCCGCTCTAGGTTTTTCAGAGAACAAAAATATTTCTAGCTAGAATAATACTTTTTCATCAGATTTTGCTCTACAAGCTTGCTATACATTACTTTCAAGTCAAAAATTGATGTATTGTTGACTTCTCTGCCACGATCCACCTTAATTTATGTTAGAAACATCCCTTAGTGAAAAAATACGTATGCGAGAAATTGAAATATTCAGTTACTTCAAAAAAATGAATGAAGGGTATTTCGTGATACTATAATAGTGATTAAACAACTTACCGCGAGCACCAAGGGCTAAACTACCCCTTATTTGCTATAAATGTATGTCTTCCAATAAGAAATTGAAGATGGTTGGACAAACGAAATATTAAATATTCCAAATATTAACATTCACCTGCAATAGGTTCAAATAGTTTTCTATAATTAGGTACATTTTGGAAAAGATCAATACGGGTAAATATTCTGTCACTCTCTTTTTATTCAAACTTGTCAAAAGCCTTCTTTACAATAGTTACTGCTCGATATACATTGTACTTTCGCGATATGTATATGAATATTATTGGACATATTTTAAGGCTCATATTTGTCACAAAAATGGTACTCATGAAGTGTTTAAGCACAATGCCTTTCCACACCACGAGCATCTTACTATCAGCGTTTCTTCACAAAATGCACACTTTATTTGCGTACTTTTTTGAAATACAAAATCTACAGGTTTCTCAAAATAACTCATAATTTTGTATCTACATAGCCGCTTTTGTTCCAAGCGCATTGAAACATATTTTTATACCTCGAAGATGACAATTGGTAAATTATAATATGCATATGCTTACCAAAGGATATCTCTTACTTAAAAAAATTATAAATCGAGAAACTTTGACATATGTGATACCACACGTGAGTTTCCCAGATGTTGATGCTGTCACATGCACATTTGTCGGCTTAAATAATGTTTTTTCTACTATTGGTCCAAATTTTCTATTTGTTTTTTGTAACATCATGAAGAGGGCTGACACCAACTTCCTATTAGCAGTCATAGTGGGCTGTCTTGTGTATTTATGTGTAGTTGACGGTACTGACTCGACAACACATTCTACTTTTTTTGTACTTTGGACTGCTAAGGTTCATACAGAGTGGACTTCCAACTGAAATTTTCTCTGATCAGAATTGTACAGATTTTCTGGTCCGTTCCTCGTAACCAAAGGGCTCATCTCATCAACGAATTCTGTAGCTTTTGTTTTTAAAACCTCGTCATCTTCTATAGTCTTGCGTATGATAAACTTGATTACTTTCCTGGAAACAGTTCAATGAGCTTTTTTAAAATTATATTGCTACGTTCAAGAAGCTTTGAATTCCATGCTATTATGACCCAGCTTCTTATATGCTTTTAAAGCCCATCGACGGAGGTCTGTATGATGCAAAATATATCCAGCCTCAATAGCATTTTTCAATTTTCGTATAACATACTCGGAAATTTTTAACGATTTTTCTTTGGATCTCCCTACCTCCAATTGATTAGCCCATCTTCGTAATTGTCGTTTAGGTGACACAAGTTCGAAGTTATGTTGAACATTACCAAGTTTGCGCCTCTTCCCGTTGTTACTCTAAAACTCCATCGCTCTTCTTTTATAATCCAGGTCAACGTCTTCGTGACAATGTGAACAAACTCCAAAATATGATTCTTCCGATCAGTCCTGACCTTTATTGACCTCATCAATTGCTGCTATTTCACACAATGACATGAAACTTTCCCATGCTTGTCTTTCCACTGCATTCAACTTGCTCGCGAATTCCTCATCTCGCAGGAGTTTCCGAATCTGAGGCCCGACAAGGACCCCTAAAATTAACAACGACAGCTCTCAAAAAAATGTAGAGAAGTAATGAACTGTCAACTGTCAGAAATTAAGAATCATATGTTACCTCCTCTTAGCTTTGGATCACTCAATTTAGCGAATGCAACTTCTTTCAGGTAACGAAACGCTTCGCCGTCGTCTCTCAATTTTTTCAAAAACTGCTTCGCGTATCCAAGTTTCATGTGTAGTGGTGGCAAGGATACCTGGTGTGCCCATCTTGCATTCCGAACAAAATTGTCAGCACTTTCAGGTCGCTTTCAAACCTATGAGATCATACAAATTTGAACTTCAAGATTCAAGTAAGGAATATAATGAATACGATTCATCATATTGGAAGAGTACTTATTCATGCACGATCCATCAATGAAGTGTCGCCATTTATTTGATACGTGATCAAAGTTCAAGAGATCGAACAGTTCAGATACATCTGAACAATAAACAAGCTTGTTATTCTCTACATATTTTTTCATTCTCTGAAAATCTCTCTGAATGGAATTTGATCATCTTTCTGGGCCAGCGTGATCTTGAAGTCGTCTTCCACCAAATTTCATTCTTTCAATCGAGGAGCGAGCACCTCAGACTGTCTTTTTGATAGACTCAAATCACGTGTAAGATCCTGAAAGTCCGCATTTGATACAGCATGTCGTTCCCTTGAACTTGATGCAGACGGAAGATATTCTTCATCATCAGGTTTTCGATCATCAGCTTGACCATGATCAACGAGTTGGATCTTTTTCAATTCATGAACTGCAGTTGAGTCAACCATGTCGTTTAGGACTTCAGGTTTCGTTGCAGGCACAACATCAGCATACTTCATGCGTTTTCGCGTTTTATAATGATGATCGCTTACGTCTGCTTTACAGAAACAGCAGTTGTTCGGTTTATTGTAAGTCTGATGATGCCATATCATCGGGGCACATAAGGAAATTCGAACTTAGTGGCAACTTTTTAATTTCCATTTCTTGAACTCCGATGAACACTCAACACACGCGAATTCTTGTTCATACCAGCGATCAGAGGTAGTATATTCAAGTTTGAAAAAATCGTTGTAGCCATCAATCACAGCTTTATTATTTTTTAACTTCAAACGATGCTGCTGATCCAGGGAAAAACTACATATGAAACAAAACTTATTGCGATTATTGTTTTCATTCCAACAAAATGAGCAACACACATTCAGAAGTATCTGCTTTTCTCCTTTTAAACTAGAGAAAAAATTGTGAATTAAATGAAACCTAGCAAAGTTATGAGTGACTGTTCACATGAACATATCCAAAAACGGTTTTCTGGCCATAAAATGAAATGAAACTTCCTAGCAACTGTTAATAACAACCCTGAGCAATGGTCAATATCAACCCTTAGCGACGACCAATACACCTCCTTAGCAACGGTCAATAACAACCCTAAATAACGATCAATGAAACTTCCTAGCAACTGTCAATAACAACCCTCAGCAACCGTTAATATCAACCTTCAGCAATGATGAATAAAACTCCCTAACAACTATCAATGACAACCCTTAGCGACGATCAATAAACCTCCTTAGCAACGGTCAATAACAACCCTTAGTAACGATCAATGAAACTTCCTAGCAACTATTAATAACAACCTTTAGCAGCGGTCAATATCAACCTTTAGCAACGATGAATACAACTCCCTAACAACTATCAATGAAAACTCATAGCGACGATCAACAAACATCCTTAGAAACGGTCAATAACAACCCTCAGTAACGATCAATGAAACTTCCTAGCAACTATTAATAACAACCTTTAGCAGCGGTCAATATCAACCTTTAGCAACGA
>JAUMHM010087219.1:0-10486 GCA_032362435.1 Melikaiella ostensackeni | reverse complement strand
GGAAAAGTCCCCTAAATATCGGCAGTTCGATTGGGTCCTCAGCCGAGTTCACTTCACTGAGATAAGATCGAAATAATCAAATGTATTCTGCTAATGCATTTGTACTTAATAAATATTTTTGAATCAAAGACTCGTGTTACAATTACAATTTTGTAATGTGGGAGTTGTGAATCTTCACGTGAAACTGGCACTGCTGTACGTAATTTGCAATTATAAAAATGTTAAAATTTTTTGTATGGCAAAAATTAACAATTTAATATCTCATAAACTATTAGCCGCAAAGAGTTCGAATAGTGATCGTTTTGAAGAATTTTACATGCCTTACAAATCATGTGCTATACACTTTTTACATAGGGTAATTCCCTAGGGTAATGCCCCAAAAAAAACGAATACAAGTAAATTTTTAAATTACGTAATGAAGTACGAATAATTAATCAAGGTTGTGGAAAAATGCGCATGAATGAAATTTTAGATCCGGAAATGAATCATCATAGATCACATAAATCACAGTTTATCTGCTTTTAGCCACATTACTGACACATTTAACATATACATATCTTCATGTGTCCAGGCAGATTTCGTAAACAATAACTGATAAAGTTGAAACAAATGTGAATATTTCACATCAATGATTTCGACATTTTCATAAAATATCAGCTTGCAAAGGAATTGTAAAAATTATTCTACACAAGGATCATTCAGTATTCCTAATGGAAGTTACGCCGCATGTACATTTCCTTTATAATAATATAATTAACATTCATATTTTCAAATTAATTAGATTAATTATAAAATCATAGTCCTGTAATAAAAAAGTTTAACTTTTAATATACAGACTGTTCAAAATTTACAATTTTTCAAGACTGCGTGATAGAAGCAATAACATGTTTTTTAACCTAAAACGAACAGATGAAACAAAAAACGACATTTAATAGACCTTGGACTCTTTTTTTCTAATTCTATGATATACACTTCATAGACCACTTATTGACAAATTTAAAAACTCTAACTTAAGACAAGAATATGAAAAAATTGTGCAATTGTACTCAAATGCGCTTCAAAAGAAGCATTAAACTTAATTTTACTGAATTTTACTCGTAAAAAAATGTGGAAAGGCGAAAATTTGGTTGTACACACTAACCTACTCTTATAAAATAAAACTGTTTATTTTCTTCGTACAAAGTATTTCATACCAAATGGGAATGTAGAAGGAATATAAAGACTACTTACTTTTTTGTAAAAGCAAATTGAATCCACTTCCAGTTGACTCTCACAAATCGTCACATTTGACCCTCATTACAAAAACGCGAATATTTCGGACAGAGTCTCGGAAATTAGAATCAACAAAGTGGGTCGTTAAAAATATCACTGTACACATAAATTATTTCTAATTCTGCTTGAAAAATTTCTGTAAATTTCTAAAGAAGCAGGTCCGTAATTATAACTGAATTTTTCGCATATTCGCTACTTCGGACCAAATTCGATAAATCTTGAAGAACAAATTTTTTCAAATTACCCTCGATGAGGAAGTCTAAATTGGCTTAGAAACATCTTGGTCCCCAGTAGTATAAAAAAGACGGAGAAAAGACAAGGTGAGAGGTTGGTTTGGTTGACTCTTTCTCTTTCTCCTTCTTTTATCTTTTCTGTTGTACACTTATTGTACATTTGTCTCTAATGAGCTGGAAAAGCGGATAGTTTCGAAGTCTACTTTTGATTTGTGAACTGTTTGGGTGTTATTTTGTAGTATACACAAAATTTTTCTTAAGAAATTAGATTTCATTCCGATCATTAAGGGAAAAAAGTAATTTTAAATCAAATAATTTAAACTTAAGCATTCATATTCATGAAATTCTGATTGAATACCCTAAAAGAACATTCACAATTAAATTTTTTAATTACATAACGAAATACAAACAATTAATTAAGGTTGTAGAAGAATGCGTCCGAATTAAATTGTAGATCCGGAATAAATCATCCTAGATCCAATAAATCACGTTTTATCTGCTTTTATCCACAAGACTGATATACGTAATATATATAATACATTTTGGACCAGATCCAAGTGGCATTGAAAAAGTTAATATACAGATTTGCGATCAAACAAGAGAGGCATATAAAACACTATCTGCAATGCTGTCTTTTTCGCATTCAGATCTTTCAAGTTAGACAAATAAAAGCAAAATAAAAACAACTGTCTAAACCCAAATTAAAGAAAAAAGTGAGCCACTAAAGATTAATGAAAAATTACTCATTCGATTAATCGAAATATTTGTTATTTCGATATAGTGGAAAACTGCTATGAAATTGCTTATAGTAAGAATATATGAATTTATTCAAGGCTTCATACATTAATTTAAAAAAGGTTATAGGAATGAGCAACATTAGCAGACTACAGATTAGTGATTTTATTAGCAATTGCGTGAGATTTTTGACTTTGCTGAAATAATAAGAAGGCAATATTATGATACGATTGAAGAAAATCAAGTTTCTTCTACACAGAAAAGAACAAAGGGTAAAAAGTTGTCCAGGTGAAAATTCTGGAGGTAATCTCGGAATGCTAAAAAATGAAGATCGGTAAGAGTAAAATGAAAAATTAGCAAACTTTCATTTTACCCTTTCCAATCTTTATTTTTTGCATACAGAGATTACCTCCAACATTTTTATCTGCATCACTTTTTATCCTATGTTTCTTCTGTGATGAAGAAACTTGATTTTTTTCAGTGAATGTACATATTCTTGAGACAAGAAAACTTTTATTAGGTAAAGAAAATAGTGTATCGTCCGTATTCATACCGTTCTTTTCTTGATTCAATGCTAATTTTTTCCGTGCACCAGCATCTTCTAAATCAGAATTAAAATTATTTTCCAAGAATTCTCGAAAAATGGCCATTTTCAGTCATTCTTGAAACAATACAAAATGAGCAACGATTCTTTTTTGCTTAAAAGCGCTTACGTAATCGTTTAGGGCTCCTTTTCACCTTTCATTTCCATTTAGGGTCATCTCGGACCGATTTTTTTTCGCCGAGATGTGGCATATTAACCATTTCTTGTCTTTCTTCGCCTTCTTTGCTCGTTCTTCAGTGTGAAACTGAAATGGTTTATGTATCATATCTCAGAGAAAAAAAATCGAATCGTGATGATCCAAAATGAAAATGAAGAGTTAAAAAGAGTACTAAACAATGGCGTAAGCAGTTTTCAGAGAAAAAATCGCTGCTCGTCTTATACTATTTCAAATATGGGTAAAAATGGCCATTTTTGCACTTTTGGATTAAGATATCTCAAAATCCTGACGTATAGGAAAAATTTGCAAACGGATTCGTTTTTGAGACATCAAGTCTCTTGGGGGTCACCTACTATATAGTCCGGTCATTGGGTATAAATTTTGTCGGCCTGCGTTATAAATTCTTACAGAAATTCCCTGTTTCAAGTCACCATAAAATTTATTTTCGAAATCGCACGAATTCTGACTTGAAAGAGGGATTTTTTTCAAAATCTCTTTTTATGAATCAGAATTGAAATTCTTTTAAAAAATTGCCGTTGCACGTCAAGAATTCCTTGTTCCAAGTGAAATTATAATTCTTTATGGAAACTCTCTGTCCTAAAGTAAAAATTGTTATTTTTTACAAAATTGCCTGTCCCAAAGTTAAAATTATTATTTTTTACTAAAATTCCCTGTCCTAAACTTTAAATTTTAATTCTTTATTGAAATCCTCGGTTCCAATTCAGAATTATAATTCTTTTAGAAAATTCACTGTTCCAACTCAGAACTAGAAGTATAAAGCTATGAAACCACTTTCAACTAACAATAATAAAAAATAAGAATAGACAATAATGAAGAATTTCCGAATAAGAATCATCTAAAATGTTCTTTCCTTTTGAAATGGAAAAGCTATTAAAATTCAACAATTCATGTTTTGGAGCTTTCTAATTTGAAAAATTTCAGTACTAGCCACTTGCAGCTAAAAATTTTGTAATTTAAAACACTGTTACAAACGAATTAATCCTACCCCCACTACTATACTTGGGCCATACGTGCCACTAGCATACGAGGGCCATACATGGGGCAAAATTTCTCAAGTGTATCCACCCCAAAAAACAAAGTCGTCCGATCAGGCCTAAAGTTTGTCTGAATGGAGTCCTATTGCATGGCACTTCGTACAGAATTTTATGTTTTGTTTGATAAACATTTGCATGAGTAGGGGGAGTTGAATTTTTTGTCTTCTGATGGAAAGCGTCTTCTTCAAAGGTATATAACTTTTTTCCTTTTGCAGGAAGCGAAATTTTACTTCATATGTTTCCGACTGACTTTTTCACGATATTTTTACTAATTACAAAAGTTTTTGAAAAAAATTAAAATTTGATCTCCATTTTCAAAAATCAAAAATAAATTTGACTTTTTCTCAAATTTGGACACAGTTGATTTTTTGGAAAATAGTCTAGTTAGAAAGCTGAGAATTTTTCCTATAAATTAGCCAAAATCCAGGAAGGCGTTTTTATTTGTTCTCGAGTAATTGAACGACGAGTAGCCGGATAAAGGCCGCGCGACCGTTCTTAGTGTTTTCACGCCGGGGAACCGAAGTGGAACACCCTTATGCTAATTTCTTGCATTAGGTAATATTATACGCTGTTAGTGTAACTGCTCTCTGCATTTACAGGGTTGAGACATTCATTGTTACGTTACAAGTTACAATTCTTGCATTACAGTTAGTGTAAAATTAATTGGGAAATATGCTTTGAAAATTTAATGTATTGAATGTGTCTGAAAGTGATATTTTCGCCTATTTGGGTGATTTAATTGAATATGAGATTGATGGATTTTATTTTTTTATGCCTTCCTGTCTTAACTCTGGTGTACTTCTTAGGATTGCGTTAGGACGAATCTGGTATTTACTGTACAAAATAGTCTACAGCCTGTATTTCTCAACGGAATTGGATGTTCTTTTTAGAAATGGTCAGCATCGGTTTCTGCTTCATTTGTTTCTATTCATTTCTTTCTTTCTTCGTTTATTTCTTCATTAATTTGTTAATTTACCATATTTATTTATTTATTCATTTGTCTTCAATCCTTTAGCTGCTTCGTCACGTCAGCCACTAGAGGGCTACTGGTCTTATTTCTTATAAGAGAAAATACTTTTTCATGGCATAATAACCCAACATACGATTTGGGTACTCGCGATGTGTTCAAAAAAAGATCTCGTTTGGAAGGATAGATGCATTAAATCGAGGTCCATTAAGCTAGCACCTCTAAAATCGAATTTCAGCATTCTTCATAGCTCAGAATTTTGGGCTTTTTTGAGCACAAATAAAAATTTTTGGGCTCCTTTACTTTTTTCGAAAAATCAATTTTTTTGTGGAGGTGCTAGCTTACATTAATCTAGCACCTCCAGTGTCTAAAATACCAAAATACTCAAAATTTAATTTCACCAGAATTTTGGGCTTTTTTGGGCTCCAGAAATCCGCAAAAACCAACTAACCCAAAACAACCCTTAAGTTCCAAAATCAACCCCATTTCAAAATTTTTATTTTTTCATAGACTGAATCCTGCTATATTTTTGGGCTCCTCAAAAATACCAGACCCGATTTTTGGGCTTCAGCCCCTAACGACAAAAACCAACCCCACTCTAGCATGCAGATATGACTTTGCCGAAAAATAATTTTTTTCAGAATATTTCAATCTTAGCAGAGTCCCTGATTTCTGGGCTCCTCAAAAATACAAACTCTGATTTTTGGGCTCCAACCCTTATGGCTAGAAACTACTCCAACTGTACAACATAGATATAACTTTGTCAAAAAAAATTTTTTTTTCAGCATTATTTAGTCTTAGCAGAGTCCTTGATTTTTGGGCTCTTCAAAAATACCAGCCCCGATTTTTGAGCTTCAACCCCTAACGCCAAAAAGCAACCCCTCTCTACCATTTAGATATGACTTTACCGAAAAATAATCTTTTTCTGAATTTTTCAATTTTAACAGAGTCTCTGATTTTTGGGCTCTTAAAAAATATCAACTTTGATTTTAGGGCTCCAGCCCTTATGGCTAAAAAATACCCCCATTGTGCGACGCAGATATAACTTTGTCAAAAAATAATCTTTTTTAGAATTTTTCAATGTAAACAGAGTCTCTGATTTTTGGGCTCCTCAAAAATACCAACTTTGATTTTTGGGCTACAGCCCTTATAGCCAAAAACCAACCACTCTCTAGCATGTGGATATGACTTTGTCAAAAAATAATATTTTTCAGAATTGTTCAGTGTTAACAGAGTCTATGATTTTTAAGCTCCTCAAAAATACTAACTTTGATTTTTGGTCTCCAACCCTTATGGCTAAAAACTACCCCAAGGTACAACGTAGATATAACTTTGTCAAAAAATAATCCTTCTCAGAATTTTTCAATGTTAACGAAGTCTCTGATTTTTGGGCTACTCAAAAATACGAACCGCAATTTTTGGGCTCCAGCCCTTATAGCTAAAAACCAACCCCCCTCTACCATTTAGATATGAAGCTCCCGGAAGCTGGAATTAAAACATTGTCATATCGATATGGGCACTGTGCCAGAATTTAATGCTTATTTAGTGCCAATTTATGCCGTACAAAAGAATTTTGCGCTCCGTAATTATTGTCAAAAACATGTAGTAATGCTAGCTTTACCTGAAGCCAGAACTCCGGTATGTGAAACCCGGAAACTATCAGTGATATCAAACTCTTCTTCGCGCAGGAACTTAGTGCTGATTAAGTGTCCAGGATCTGTGCTATGTCCAAAATCTGGGCACTTTTTTAATACATTTTTTTCAATTTAGTTGTTAATTTTAGAAGAATTTAAGGAGATGTCAGAAAGGCTTCAGATTTTTTTAAATATTTTAAGACAATTAAAATGTGTTTGATGTTCTGAACATTCAAATGAACGAGGAGCCCAAAAATCACAGACTCTGTTACCATTGAAAAATTGAGAAAAAAGATTATTTTTCGGCAAAGTCATATCCACATGCTAGAGAGGGGTTGGTTTTTGGCTATGAGGGCTGGAGCCCAAAAATCGAGGTTGGTATTTTTGAGGAGCCCAAAAATCAAAGACTCTGTTAACATTGAATATTCTGGAAAAGATTATTTTTCGGCAGTCATTACTACATGCTACAGAGGGAGTTGATACTTTTGAGCAGCACAAATAATTTCCACAAGTTAGAGGTACTTCATTTTGGGAAATGTTGAAGTTTTCTTATAAGGGATGATTTTTACACGTTAGTGTTGTTTTTTGCTTCTTGATTTTAAGGGTTTTCAGGAGCCCAAAAAAACAGCAGGATTCAATTTGTGAAAAAATAAAATTTTTGAAAAGGGATTGATTTTGGAACTTAAGGGTTGTATTGAAGTGGGTGGTATTTACGGATTTCCAGAGCTCAAAAAAGCCCAAAATTCTGGTGAAATTTAAATTTTATTATTTTGGTATTGTAGATACTGGAGGTGCTAAATTAATGTAAGCTAGCACCTCCACGAAAAAATTAAATTTTTGAAAAAAAATAAATGAGTCCAAAAATTTTTGTTGGTGCCCAAGAAAAGTATTTCAGGCAATTTATGTTTAAAGTTTTCTAACCTACTAGAAAAATCAAGAATTTGAATTGTTAAAATTAAAAACACACCACTTTGATTCAAAGGAACAATCATCGTTTTTTAAAAAACCTGAAGGAAAATTTATTGCCAAGTGAGTTTTTGATTTTCTTCGATTTTGCAGGGAATTCTGCCTTCGTAGCTCAGAATTCAGCGCAAACATTCCATCGGAATAACGACCAAGCTACAATCTTTACTATCGTATTTTATTTTCAAGATGGTGGAGAGATGAAACACAGAAGTACGTATCGCTATAATACCCGACAACTTAACTCATGACACGGTTGCTGTTCGTGACTCTCAGAAGATTATAGTAGATTATCTCAGGAATCATTTTGAGCCGAAGAAAATCTACTATTTCACTGATGGGACAGGGCAACATTTCAAGAATAAAAGCAGCTTTGCTAATCTCCAAGCCCATAAAGATGATTTCGGTATTCTAGCAGAATCGCACTTCCATGGTACATCCCACAGCAAAGATGCGAGTGATGGCATAGAGGCGAATATAAAGAGCAGCTTGCAGCTCGTTCTAGCTTTGCAATGTTTTTCAAAAAGTCATATACTCACTCCTCAGGCTTTATTCCAGTGGGCAAAGAGTAACTGCAAAGAAACCGTAATTTTCTTCAGCAGTAAAAAGAGTCACGCCTCAGCTACCGAGATTCTGAAAAGACCATTTGAATAAGACAGAAAGGTGCGAAAAAATAGAATCCATCAATCTCATATTCAAATGAATCACCCAAATAGGCAAAAACATCACTTTCAGACACATTCAATAGATTTAATTTTTAATGCATATTTCCCAATTAATTTTACACTAACTGTAATGCAGGCATCGTAACTTGTAACTTAAAAATGACAGTCTCAACCTTGTGAATGCAAAGAGCAGTTAGACTAACAGCGTATAACATTACCTAACGCAAGAAATTAACATGAGGGTGTTCCACGAGGTTTCCCGGCGCGAAGACACTAGAAAACGGTCGCGCGGCCTCAGCTCCGGCCGAGCACCCGGCTACTCCTCGTTCAATTATCAAGTATCGAGTAAAATTTCGTTTTATGCAAAAGGAAAAAAGTTATATACGTTTGAAGAAGAGGCTTTCCATCAGAAGTCAAAAAATTCAACCCACCCTACTTTTGCAAATATTTGTCGAAACAAAACAAAAATTTCTGTACGAAGTGTCATCCAATAGGACTTTATTCAGCCAAACTTCAGACTAGAACGGATGACTTCGTTTTTTGGGGTGGTACAGTTGAGAAATTTTGCCCCACATGTATCGTGGAGATCTAGCGCATCAGTTCTCTTCGAGGAATAAAGACGCCCAGAATGGCGGTGCGAAATTCACTTCTCGGTATAAAATACTTACATATTATTTACCACGTAACAACACTTCGAATTATATATTTACAAACTAAGGCCCTTTCAAATAAGTGTAAACGAATAAACAGACCTGTTTGTTCATACATAAGGTTCTGGAAAAGAGTACATTTTTAATAGAGCTCATTTTCAAGAAAAAAAATACTAGTAGAACAAAATTTAAGACATTGGTAAAATTTTATTTTGCTGTTCAATAACTTAGCATAATAATATAAGTAAAATGATAATTTTCAGTTAATTATATTTTTATTCGTGAATATACATCAGAAAAATATTACATAATTTTCATATATTTGTATTGTTTATCTTGTGTCTCGAAGACAAGATCCAATAATTTGTCCATCTATTTTGTAGTATACAAATTTATGGGCATAACCATTAACTTTTACTACCACAATGTTGTGCTGCTGGATTTCAGCAGGAGTTGGAACATAATTATATGCGAGACCAAGATGGCGTGGGCAAATTTCGACCACCTGTCCTGCATGATCTTCATACAGGTCAAATATTTCACCACCATGAGAGTAATACCCATTTTGTTTTCGGAGATGGAACGTATCCTCAACATGTGCTGTAAGAGACAAAAACAATTCTAAACAATTCTAAATTAAAGCACTGAAAATGAAACAATTTTAGTCTTGATTCTTTAAAAATCCAAAATTTGAAAAGAAACTCTAAACTGAACTAACTTGAAATTAAAGCAATCACAGTTTAGTTTAGAAGATGAAATAATTTCAATTTGTAAGCATTCGTAATATAAAAATCGCAAATTTTAAGAGTATGAAATTAAAAATGAAACTATTTTCAATTAAAAACTAAAAAATGTAAAACACATTTTTATTTTGAGTGCAGATTAAACTCCACGAAACTTAATAATTTCATCTCAGGTGCAAACTCAGCTCTGAATAAAGTCTTCGCACCAAAAAATTATTATTTCATGAACCCGTGAAGATTTTTCAATGCTTAATGGCTCAAATGAAAGGTAAGATCCTAAAGATCACTGTTCTATTAATGTAAAATTAATAAATTCATTTTCTTAGCTCCTGCCAAGAGTTGAAGTTGAAGTTCAAAATTCCTTGAAAAGCGGATTTTTTTGTGTTTCTCACGTGATATTTCAATACTCAGAGGGCCAAATTACTTCAACTAGAGCTCATTTGACGCAGAATTTAATGAACTTTGAAAGAGCTTTTGAAAAATATGTTTATCTATACGCTGGACAGCGCTATATCCTTTCAAAGTCAAGGCTAATTTTTGAAAGGTCAGCCGGTTGGTGATCCGATACTATCCATCGGTAGTGAATGTAAACAAAAATCTTAATGTTACACTTATTTACCTTCTGGTTGACGTATATATTCAGCTCCTACAATGCCACCATACTTGTCATGGTACACGGTAAAATCTATACCATTTTTCGTATCAGTATAGTGTGGGAACGCACGCAAATTTGGATGATTCATAGGCATGAGGTGAAAATCTTCCATGAGTCCATGATATTTCCACACACCAATCCTGCAGTTCGGCG
>JAUMHM010087217.1:0-10487 GCA_032362435.1 Melikaiella ostensackeni | reverse complement strand
TAAGGCTGATCACTCTAGGAGGTCGCCCGGTATCCCAGAGACACCGTTTGAGACACATCACCCGTGCCATTCAGCTTGTATGCGGGGATAGGGAGGTATGGAGGACAATTGTTTATAAGAAGAAGAGTGACGCCTAAAACGAAAGATTTTGGATGCTCATGAGCGTCGTGGAGAGCTTCCTACTAGAGGCTTCCTACTAGAGGTGTGGGGTTCGATCCCTGAGCCAGTACCTCTAGAAATTTTTGCACGTACTTTTACCGAGGTTCTGGTGGACCGAATTTCACCTTAAGCTGTAGGTCCCCCCATCATGCACTTGGCTAAAATCCAGCCCGTGGATGGTAGGGTAAAAGTTATGCCCGACTGACCAATATGTCAAATTATGCATATCCCTCTCATCAGGTCACTTGATTGCATCACAAAAATGCGTCCGTCATTGATGATGTAAACCGGGATAGCGCTAAACGACGAACTCCAAAGTACATCATACACCTAATTTTGTGCCTGCCACAACATCGCCGCAAGACATTCCAAACTTTGTGTTGAATTCGAAACATCTTAAACTCATTAGGCACTTGACTTAGTCCGTGGCTGATGATGAAACCCTAGGTTCACCCGAGGAAAGAATTGAAAAACGCAAAAATAATAATGAGCTCCCTCTGGAAATTGTGGCTGACGAAGAGCTGATTAAGGCGGAAGGTATAGATGCTAGGGATAATGAAGATCGAGTACCAGAGTTCACCCGATTAACAAGTTGAGAAACGCAGAAGAAATAGTATTATAACGAGGAAAGAGCCTCGCTGGCTTGGGCGACTAAGCGTTCAGACTTTCTGCTAGATGTCCGGGGTTGGATCCCTGAGCCGGTACCTCTGGAAATTTTTCGCCGTACTCTCACCGATGTTCTGGTGGTTCGGATTCCACCTTAAGCTGTAGGTCCCCCCATCATTCACTTGGTTGCAACCCAGCGCATGGATTTTGAGGTGAAACTTATACCAGACTGCCCAATATGTCAAATTATGCATAACACTTTCATCCGATCACTTGATTACATTGAGAAAATGGGTCCGTGACTGGTGATATGACCCAGGAGAGCCCCATACTAAATATTTAGTTTGGTACAAATATCCAACTCAAAAAGGGCCTGCGACTTATTAGACTGTCACCATCTTAAGCCTAGGATATAAAGGTTTATAACGAGGATAAGGATACGGCTACGAAGGATGTTGTGACATTTAATATAATATTTCTGATAAGAAGTTCCTCATTTTTCCGTGGGTACTGATATAGAGGAGAATACTATTATATTAATCGAAGGCAGATGTTTTAAGGTTTCTTCGTATTATACAGGGTGTCCCAAAACTAAGTGTCCGGACTTATATGGCTGTATAAAAAAAATGAAATAAACCGAAACTTACTTTGGCAAAAATGTATCAAAGTTTTAGTTTTTGAGTTATAAAATGATTAAGCTGGACAAATAAGCAGCGTCGCATAGCACTGCACCGTGTCGAACGTACAGCGGGCTCTCAGAGTGGGGATACCGAGTGGTGAGGCAGCGGTCACTAACACAGCGTTGGATCCCTCTCACGCACGTAAGACTTTCTATGCGGCGCTCCTGATTGGTCAGCTTAATCATTTCATAACTCAAAAACTAAAACTTCAACACATTTGCCAAAGGAAGTTTCAGTTTATTTTTTTTTATACAGCCATATAAGTCCGGACACTTAGTTCTGGAACACCCTGTATATAAGATTCCAGAACATGCTGCTTGTAGTAAGGATCCAATCGGTCTTGGGCTCAGAATCTCCCTCTTTATTGAACATTGCTCAATTGTAAGCTCATTCATAGGTCTAATGAGTTCAAACTTGAAATTTTGAGACATAGATGGTTGAAAATCAATAAAGTTTTCCGCTTCTTTATATTTAAAAATTTTTTCATGTTTTTAAAAGTACTTATTTAAAAATTCGGAAGGTTTTCGATTTGCAACATCAAAATCTCATTTTTAATATTTGAGTATCAATTTTTTAAAGTTGCAGGGCTGTGCGAAGTAGACTGAGGTTCGGTGTCGCAAATTGTTTTGGAGATCTTCTGCCTTATATGAATGAATGAGAATGTAAATTCCGCATTGTACGGGATTCAGTGGAATTCAATGGGGACTGTTCTGTTGAACCCAGATGAATATAATTTCCAAAAGCGAAATCCCATCGCATATTTGCCTAATATAAAGCTACGGAGGATATTGCGACATTTAATATAGTATTTCTGATAAGAAGTTCCTAGTTTTTCCATGGGTACTAATTTAGAGAAAAATGCTATTATATTAATGGAACGCAGATGTTTCAAGATTTCTTCGTCTTATTAAAAAATTTTCTCGGATGTCAGTTCATTTAGTTTAATACTTAATATCAAAACAAAGCTTCCTTAATTTTAGAAATGATGTAAACAAATTAAAATTAAAATTTTTTCGTGAGATCTAGAAACGCGTGGGAGGTGACAGAACCATTCCAGATAAAACAGAATGGTAATGAAATAGAACTTGTTCTGCTTAACAAAAAAGACAAAAAAAATTGTATATAAATGAATAAATTTTCTGTGTGGAGATAAATTACGAATAAGACATTATTTGAAATACATTCTTCTGCACTATTTATAATGACTTATTAATTTATAACAAAGAAGGCTGGGTGCCTTAGAAGCAATAAATTCCTGTTACCCTTGTCACAATTATAGCAATAGAGAAGTACTAACGAAGCTACTTCTGAAACTTTTGCCAGGGGCGGAGAGCGAAGGAAAGAGACAGATCCAAGCTTTTCACTTGAGAGGAAAGAAGGGAGAGAAACGGATCTGGCTATGTATAGAGCGCGCCCCGGGCATCGATCGACGGACCCCGAGCCTGAGAGTCCGGATTCCGTACTGTTCACTCGCATATAAACTACGATCCGACGGAGAATAACTGCAGAGACGATAGAGCGACAGAGGTTGATATTGACAACCGTCTCCCACGAAAGGGTGTTAAGAGACACGGAAACTGAGCTTACTAACCACGCGTCACGCCTTTTCGCACGCTGAAGCTAAATGCCCTTCCCACGCACAGTCTTTGAACGGATTCTTATCCACAAAGTCCTTTGAACCTATCGGCAGATTTAAGTTAAAGTAAGACGGCTCGGTGTTTAACTTAAGACTCTTGTAAGGCTCAGGATAAGCTGGTTACATATCGGCTCCTTTTGATGGAGTAAAAGTAATCAAGAAAAAATTATATTAGTAATTGCATTTTTTTATATACTGTTTTGGAAGCAGATTACTTTTATGAATGAAAATTTTTTTTTAATGGAGTAATCATATGTGTTAAAAATATTAAATACTATTTAGACCATTGCTTCTATAGGTAATAATAAAAATAGCATGAAAATGAGTACATGCTCATTTTTCCACTGTAAATGAGGCCTTTGATGGAAAAAGGCCTTTTGGGCTCCTACGCTCTTTTACCATGAATGCTCTAAATCGATGCAGCGATGTCTTTTATGTAAAATGTAACAAAGACATGTTGAGTTTCTAATGTTTAGAATACTTAATTGTCGTTGTTTGCCCGCGCGACCTTGAAAATTCGCAGTCGTAGTCGTTATGCGCAGAGCCGAACAATCGACGGCATTTTTTTCAAACTTAAAAAAAATGAAAGTATCCTTTCCAAACACAATGCACATTTTTGGAACATGTAGTGGACGTGGTTTCACGATTTCAAAAAAAAAAATTTGTGGATTGCATTCCTTTTCGATAAGTCATACTCAAATAAAAACTTCAAGGACGATTCATAATGTGCTCGTATTACCTTGGAAAAATTATTAGCCTTAGTTACCTCTCGAAAATTCTTTTCTTGAGCTTATTTGAGAAATTTATTTATCGGAGCTGCTATGGGAAAATTATTTCTCTGACCTACTGTAACTACTTTCGAAAAATTATTTTTATATTATTATTATACAGAAGTTTATTATTATCACACAGGAGTTTGGAACTCCTATCTAACAATTACAGGTCTACACGGAAAAAATTCGTACTTGAGGAATCACAGAATTAGTTACGATGTGGCGGATATGAGAAAAAATCCGTAATGATTACAGACCTACGTTTTTGTAAATTCTGCAGAACTTTTTCTATGAGAATTAAATATAATTCAGGAAGAATTCTCAAACGGCACAGCAATTTTAGCAACGAGAATCTTTAAAATTTACAAAACTAAAGTCCGTTACAAACAAAGTGGAAGACTGGATATTTCACAGAACGCCTCTTAAATTAAAAACTCGGTAGAGTTTTATAATTTCTACATCACCGCGCCGTCGTTTCCAACATGAAAAAAATCTGATTTATCGAGGGGCTTCTATATTTAGCCTACTTTGTACATCAGAAGGAAAAAATGACGGGCGGCTAACACACGAGAGACACATTTTTAACTTATTGTACTGCACACAAACATAAATCTATAGCCTAATCTAACATATACATATAACGCAGAATATCGCATGCTGAGGGTATCGGTTGGAATGGTCCTTATATACTAACTGAAAAAATTCTTACTGCTTATGAGAAACGACCAGTGCTGGACTAAAAATTTCTGGTGGACCGAGTTATATTTAATTTTCCTACTTGAACCTCGGATATTTTTGTGACGTTTGTCACTGAAATGTTATATCACAACTAGGGGAAAGTAGGGTATAATGGCGGGCTTTGAATTAAACGACCTATGAATTATAATGTGATTTTGATGTGGTGCATTCTTTAACGTCAAGCTCACATTATTAGCGAACACGTGTTAATACTCAAATGCTGGTTCGTTTCAACAATATGAAGATTATAGAGTAAAGAGTATACAATATAATAATTCTGGTTTTAAAGAAAATACCTTGAAATGAAAAGTCTGAACTTAGAAGAAATAAGTTTCAAACATTAAAAAATTTCTTATCTTAAACATCAAATTCAAAAACGATTGTACAATTTGAAATTATTACAACTCATTTGTACAAAGTTCAGATCTTGGCAGTTTCAAAGAAAAAATAGCACAGTTTTGTCAAAAAGTCTTTAAAAAGCCTCTGAAAGCTTCAAGTCTTCCGAATTCAACGATGTGTTTACTTTTATCCTCAAAAATTATACAACGTTCAAATTTTAATTATATTTGCAAAAGTATTTTTTCAAAACAAAATTGATATGACCGCTCAAATAATTTAATTTATAATTGAGTAATTGATAATTATAATTCAGAAACTATAAATTTATTCATTCTTTACAATATCTAGGTCTGTGTTTGTAAGCAATGTGGTAAGAATCAATTTCAATAAAAAATAACTATTTTTAACATTAGCTGAATTCCATTTCTGAATTTTTTCGACATTAGCAATTGCAGCAGTTCCTACGACCAAAAAAAAAAAAACAGTTAAAAAGAAGAATAAATCTCTAGATCGTCATGGGCATAAAACTTGTATTGATTCAACGTTATCTCCGCCGAGACTCCAATTAACATTTTGATGGATATTATACCGATTTTCATGTTCTCCAGGTTTTATTTAATTATTTAAATTTCAGTCCCTCGTCTCTCTTTCTCTCACGAATATATGTATATGTAGGTGGGAGAAGGACAACAGATATTAAAGTTGACCCTCCAGTATGATTAAGTTTACAATTCGAGATAATTAAGCTAACACTCCCGGATAGCCTGGGTTACACTTTAGAATCGTCAGGTTTATAATCCAGGATCGTCAAGCTGACACTCTGGGATGGTTAAACTGAACACTTGTTTTTGATATTTCGGGGATAATAAGTTACACTATCTAGAGGGCTGTCCTATAGGTATAGGTAAACCTCTAGAATAGTTAGTTTCACAATCCAGATAATCAAACTGACTATCATTTTTTTCTGCGTAGCAATGGTCAATAACAATTGCCGAACAACCGCCAATGACAATGGCCCTGGGAGTGAGAGGGAGAGAGATATGCATAGTGAGTGGGGTATATAGGAGGGGTTAAGAGGGGTAGAATGTAATAGAGGGAGGGGTATGCATTTCAGGGGAAAAGGAATGGGAAATGATCGGGAGAGGAAGAGAGGAGGTGTGGTAAGTCGATGTCAAGAGGGGGTAAAACATATAGAAGAAGCCGTAAAGGTGGGAGGACACAGGGTGATATGATAAGAGGGATACTGGGTAGAGTAGATGGGAGTAGAGTAGAGGGATTGAGGGAGACGAGATGAAAATAAGAGGAAAATAAGAGGAAAATGAGAGTTCGATGCAATGAGTAGGAGAGGAAGACTGGAAGTGATAATGTTGGTGATGGGAGACAGAAGAGGGGGTCAATGGTATATGGATATATGGGTATAAAGGAGGAGACGCTGAGGTGGTGAGCGAGAGGAGAGTTAGCGTCATGGTCAAATGTATACAAAATGTACACTGGCCAACAAAATGTTACCTCTGTATATGCCAAATAAGGTCCACTATTTCCGAAGTATTTTTTTGCGCTAAATTCAAATCAGGCCTCTATTTGATTCCATAAATTTTTGTTTAATAGATATTTTTAGGTTAATCATTTTATGAAAATTTGTTAATCTTAGCGCAAAATGATATAAATAATGGTTTTTGAAAAAATTAGGAAAAAATGTCATTGCATTTTTCAAATTCCGAATCTATAGGCCACCTCAACATTCTCATAGCTCCAACGGTTTTTGAGACTGTTATACCGCTTCTCTTGGTATCTCATCTCAATTTGTGCAATATCTTGATGAAATCTTTCTCCGTTCTCGTCAGTAAAATCGCTTCTAAATGTTCAGCAAAGATATCCAAATGTGAACTTGGGAAGTGTAGTTTGAAGGACATTTTCAAATTCATTATTTTTGGAAATTTCTCACCATGTCGCCTTAGAATCGCTTGTAGTGATCAGGTGTCGATTCTAATTATAATAATAATAATTATTTAATCGCAGCAAATCGTAATAATAATAATTATTATTATTACAATTCGCTGCGATCAAAAATATATACACATTTTCCGCTATATTTCAATAATGGTATATGCTAGAATAAATTGAATTTTTTAGGTTTGTTCAGCGTTTAAAAAACGAAAAAAATCACCTACTGTTTGTTTTACATTCGAAAAGTTGATTATTTTGAGAGGCATAACGGCTCACGGGAAACCCTGATTTTTCGTGTTTTTGCTATTATCTCGAAAACCGTTGGAGCTATCACAAATTTGAGGTGGTCGATGAATTCGGGATTGAAAAACACATCTGAACAATGTCCTATTTTAATGAAACATCTTTATCATTTTGCAATAAGATGAAAGATTTTTCATAAAACATTAGGTTGAAAATATCTATTTAACAAGAACCAAAGATAAAGAATTTCATTCCATATTCTGTATGCGCTATTAATGAAAGAATTGTGATGTGAAATTGTGAAATAAATTTCACAAAATTATTTGCTAATTTAAAATATTCTGAATTCCTGTGAATTTGGTTGTATTCTGAATAGGCTACAATGAGAATTTAGAGGGATTCGAGTAGCTATTATCAATATATTTCAGAAGTAGGTTCTAGTTATTAAGATTTTGCTTACTCATTCAAAATATTATCAAAAACAGAGAGTCGCTACGTTCTATTTTGACACTTCTTGGGTGAGAGGTGTCGCAAGGGAGACTTGTTAATTGAAGATAAATTGTCTTCCTCAAACCTTCTGGCACACATTAGTATCATAGGTATGAGTAATCAGAAAAAAGTTTTATCAAAATGAACGTGTTGGGTCTCATGGCTATGCGATTTCAAAATTATGACCCTTTTGAAACTCACTGAAAACAGACGTCAACTCAATTACCGCCGGTACTGAACGTTATACTTTGATGAAGCTTTTGTGAAGCAAGAAGAGCTATCGTTTGGTGAGAGAGTTAGGGAGCTAAAGGGTTAGAGGAATGCTATTTCGTCAAACCTTAATCGCGATAATGTCTGTTCTCTGAAAGTTAAAGCAAGCAAAAGCCGAAAAAGTTGAGAACGGCGCGGGCTACTGCAAGCATGAGTGCAAGCACGACCTTAATCTCCGGTCGTTTAGAACCTTGCCTCGTCAAAGTTTCGTGTCAACATTTCATCGGTTGGACCCCCCCCCCTCTCGGATTTATATCTTTCGGCTGATCTACAATTTTTCTCATGCTCACCGTCCACTCAAAAAGTATAAGTCTTCAGAAAGCAAAGAATAAAGGATAAAGCAAAACTGTTGCGAATTAGTGCAAGAGAGCGTATCTGCTATGGTGTATGATTAGATTTTTGCTTATCTTATGTATGAGGATCGGGTTTCCTCATGATAAAGTATCAACATCAAACGAAATTTTTCTTCTCGTAAAGGAAACATTGTAATTTTCATCTTATTTTCCCCTTAGATTTACATCATTCATCTCCACCCTATCCACCCACACCCGCTTTCCTTCACCTCCCTCCCACAACCTTGCTCTAAGCCCCTGCACCCTTTGCCTGATCCACCTCTCCTCACTGTCACATTACATCACTCTGTTCAACGTTTCTTCTCCCCTTCATTCTTTCTCTTCCTACCCACGCACTTACTGACCCTCTTCCATATAATGCCCCTGCTCCTATACTACTGTAGCTAAGCACTGAGCCCATCAAGCCTCCCTCCTGTACACAGTAGGCCAGGATGCCCTTTTTCTGGCGAAAAATGCAAAAATTCAAGATTCAAATTTAGGTTAAGTAAATATATTTCCGGTATTTAGACACTTTAAATGATGTGCGAGTAAAGTTTTATATCATTCTGCCTTTTCGTGTTTCGTTGACAAACAGTCGAACTTAAAGAATTGAACTTGTTATGCTAAATTTATTTGTAGAAAAATGTAATGAAATTTTACGATAATTATCGAAAAGCAACAGAATTTCTCTTGCTTACTCTGAGTTTGAATCAATAACCTTAGAAATGGAGAAAAAGCTTAAGAACTTGCTTCAAATTGTAAGATTAAAGTGCATTTTTTTGCAAAATTTTACACTGAAAAAAAATTTTTTGGTTGGGACAACAAGCTTTTTATTAGTAGAGATGGTATCAGCTGCGACAACTACTTCGATGGTAAAATTAACCAGTTTTCTGCGGCAACAAATCGCTGTTGGTACTCCTACGTACTTCATATTAGTAACGATAGTAATTGTAAGCCCAACAAATGAAAGTAGTCACATTTACCATCAATGTATTTTCCAGCTAATAAAAGTAGTAAAGGTTACAAGTTTTGTTCCTCGGGGACATTGGCAGAACTGAAGCCTAAGCAGTGCTGCCAACATTCGCGCCGAAATATCGCGTAAAGTTCAAGATCGCCGCCATGTTTAATATTTCGGTTCGGAGGTTTGAGAATGTTGACCACATGGATTAATTATTAAAACATACTGCAAGTTCAGAATCTGCTGGGAACTTGGAGATCAAAAGATTACTTCGAAAAACTCCAAGGTAAGTAAAAGAAAGTTAATTCATTAGACCTTGAGCTTTCAAGATTTCTTGTAAGCAATATAACCTCGTTATACGGATGACTGTTACTCAGGTAGAAATATTTAGGGAAAATTCACGTTAAATCCTCGTGGAATTCGAGTGAAAATTCACTATGAACTCTCGAATCGTTTTGCAACAATGAAAACTCGTGGATTTCCATGTTAATTTACATACTTCATGGATAGAACCAGATACGTTACTTAGGTAAAATCTTGAAAGTTTCACATGTCTCTCGATTAAGTATTTTTACCTACGTTCAAGTTTCGTGATTTAATAGGAATTCTCCAAGTTCTTATACTCCCCTTGAATAGAAATTGATTTTTGATGAATGATGTATTTTTCCTTTCAAGAGTAGAAGCTTACTAATTTTAATAGAGAATATTTCTACTTCAAGTAATTAGAACTAATAATTCAATTGTAGTACTTACTAATTTATTAGTACGACTTACTATTTACATTAGTAAGTACAATTACCTGAAAATGGCATCTACCACTGGGAGTTGTTACGACAACAAGTAAAATAGTAAGGACAACTACTACCATTCTTAAAAATAAAAGTAGTAAACACAACCACTTAAATGGCAGCGGCATATTTTACAAATTAAAGTAGTTGGCCCTACTACTTTATTAGTTGCCCCAACCAACCATTATTTTCAGTGTAGCTTTTTTCGCAAAGTGTCCGCTCTCTAATGCCCATAAGGCGGCATAACACTATATCAATAAAAGTAGGGTACCCGTGGCTTCCCTAGGATGTTTACTTTGACGTAAGGGTGCGCCTTTTTACGCGTTTTTAGATTCTGTTCAAATAATAAGTAACTGTGTGTGCGACATGCAACCGTACACGGTCCTTGCAGTGCACAACTGCACAGTGGTGGATCTGGAATTCACTCTTCATAGTTCACTGCAGCAGTCTACAATTGAGGGGTTCCGTGCAATAACCGGTTATAGAATTTTAGCGCTCGGTTTTGTTGGCCCCTGAGAGCTTTTAGAAA
>JAUMHM010087216.1:0-10487 GCA_032362435.1 Melikaiella ostensackeni | reverse complement strand
TTTGCAATTTCAATAAAAAATGTCTTACACCTGAAAAAAATGTGGGAACCTTACTTTTTACTTGCCCCTCGTACAAATGACAAACTTTAAAATGTGTAAAAATGTAAAATGGACACTTTTTTACAATGACATATCGCATATGTATATCAGAGGTGAATTTAGCATGGGCATTATAAGTTTATACATAAAAACTATTGCCGATGTAGTTTTTGTCATAGGTAAACGTATCTCATACAGGGTGGCCGTTTTGATCGAATAAAAAAATTTCCAGTTTTTTCCCGGTTTGCAAAGACTCTTCATGGTCATTGAAATTTGAAAAATCGAATTCTGAATGCTGAACACACTCTCATTGGTTGTAATCGAAACTGAATTTCCAAATAAAGTACTCAAAGTGGAACTCTCCAATTTGAAAAATTAAAATTAGTTAAATTAATTTATTATTATTTTTAATTTTTAATTTCATTATTATTATCTTATTAAATTTAATTGAATTAATCAATTCAAATTCATTAATTGATTTAATCAATTCGAAAATTGAAGCTTAAAAAACATCTAGCTCAAACGCTCAATAACACAGCCCCACAAAAAAAGTTTTCTGAAACCCGAGCTAAACCACCATACCTATACGTTTTTGGGGTCGCTAGATCCGGATCCAGAGTAAGTTCGACCTTATCAGGTCAGGATCAGGTTCATGCTCAGGTGAAAAAAAAACCATTGAATCGGAGTAAACCACTCTTGTAAGACGTTTCTGGGGTCATTAAATCCAAATCTGGGTTCATTTTCACTTCATCAGGTGAGGATCAGGGTCAAACGAACTTGTCCAAACAGAGTTTTGTTACAATTTCTGAATCCTTATATTGAATATTTCACTGTTTCTTATGGTGTCTTACCTTTTCATCCTCGGAAAATCTTACAACCGGTTTCCTTTTACGCGTCACTCCGTTTGCATCACTTTCTCTCTTCAATGACCAGCAGTAATCAGCCATCATATTTACATCCGATCGACCTTGATATCTCATTTCCATTATCCTTATATCTTGGTGGAACCTGTCCTCTTGCATCTCACTAGAATCTCCTAGATTCGTTGAAAAGTAATCCATATGTGAGTGCAAATAATGTAATTTGAGGATCATCGAACACCCAATTTTCTTATAATTTGCTATCATTCGAGCCGCTATTTCTTTGTACTCTCCACTTTTATGATTCTCAAGAAGATTCTTCACAACTTCTTTAAAACTGATCAAGGCTGATTTTTCCTTGCCATTCATTGTAGAAATGACGTCACCATCTCTCATTAATTTGCGTATTTGTGGTCCATCGAAGACACATTGAGTTATTTTCGAGTCACGAAGAACAATTTCCTCATCTTAGTGACGCGAAAATAACTGAAGGTGTCTTCGATGAACCACAAATACGCAAACTAATAAGAGATGGTGACGTCATTTTTACAATGAATGGCAAGGAAAAAGGAGCCTGGATCAGTTTCAAAAAACTTGTGAAGAATTTTCTTGGAAATCATAAAAGTGAAGTGTACAAAGAAATAGCGGCTCGAATGATGGCAAATTATAAAAAACTAGGGTGTTTGATGAGCCTCAAGTTACACTATTTGCAGTCACATATGGATTACTTCCCAACGAATCTAGGAGATTTTAGTGAGGAGCAGTGGGAAAGGTTCCATCAAGACATAAAGACAATGGAAATGAGATATCAAGGTCGATGGGATGTAAATATGATGGCTGATTTCTGCTGGTCAGTGAAGAGAGAAAGTGATGAGAACGAAGTGACGCGTAGAAGAAAACCGCTCGTAAGATCTTTCGAGGATAAAAAGGTGAGACACCATAAGAAACACTGAATGTAAGGATAATTTTCGATATTTAATGTGAAGATTCAGAATGACCCCAAAAACGTCTCAGAGTAGAGGTTATCTCCAATTCCAAGGTTTTCTCAATTTCGAACATGGGATGACCTTCATCCCGACCCGATAGAGTAAAAATGACCCCGGCTTCGGATTTAGCGATCCCAAGAACGTCTTAAATTAGTGGTTCACGCCGATTGAATTGTTTTTTCTCATTTTGACCTTCACTTGACCTAAATTCTGATCTGATGAGTCAAACTGACCCCGGATCTGAATTCAGCGACCTCAAAAACGTCTGAGGGTAGAGGATTTCTCCGATTCAAGGATTTTCTTTATTTTGACCTTCAATTGACCTTGATGCTGACCTGGTGTGGTCAAACTGACCCCAGAATCGGATTCAGCGACCCCAAAAACGTATAGGTATGGTGGTTCAGCTCGGGTTTTAGGAAACTTTTTTTTGTGGCGCTGTGTAATTTACACGTATAAAATGGAAGCATTCAACACTTTTCAATTTTACAATTTTAAATTATATGTCGTTAAACTGCAAAATTTTATATTTTAAGCTCTTATGAATTGAACAGTTCAAATATTTCTGGTCAAAAAATGTAAATCCGCGCTATCACTTTTAATGCTCTAAATTAAAATATCAATTAATAAATTTATAAATGTTGAAAATTATATAATTTCAAGCAATTTTATGTTAGATAAAAAAATTGATGGATAACAAATTTTTTTTCAACTGTAAAGATTTTAAATTGGGAGTTAATTATTTTAGTTCCAAGTTTTTTGAAATAAATAATTGTATAATTGTTATTTACACATCAAAATTCAATACTTTCACTTCAAAATGAAAATTGTTGCGAATGGGAAAATGAAAATTTTAAAGTTTGAAGGCTTTCTATTTTGAACAATTGAGTTTCAAATGCTTCAGTTTTGAATACTCGATTTTCAAATTTATTTCAAATATCGAGTCGAATATTGATAATTATTGAAAAGTTTTTTTTTTAATTTAAAGATTGGAAATCGACTGTGTTTAGAATTGAATATTTCAGACTGAAACATTATTTGAATAGGAATTTAAATTGAAGAAAAGCGTTCAATCACGAATCTATTACTCTCAAATGATTTTAAAATTGGAAAAAGTTTTATTATTCAGAATCGTCTTGAAAAATCAAAATCAATATTTTGGTTTGGGATTTATCTTTTTTGATTACAAATTCAACTATCTGGTTGAAAATTCATATTTTTTGGTTAGAAATGCAACTGTGTAGTTGAAAGTTTATGTTTTTTGTAGGAAATTAAACTATTTATTTGAAATAATAGATTTAATGCTATCACGATGATTCATTATGATGAAAGGAGGTGTTTCGGGTTTCAATTGTGTTCAAAACTACGAATCTTGCCGACGTTTCGTGAACATTGCAGTTCACTTGTGGTAAGATTTTTTTTTTGTTGACAATTAATTTTTCTAACTGAGAATGTAACTCTGAAACTTTTTGTTGAAAATTCATATTTTTAATTGAAAATTGATTTTTTTTAGCTGGGAATTCATCTATTATGTTGAAAATTTATGCATTTTGTCAGAAAATCGTCTTTCTTGATAGATTGTTAATCTTCTTGCTGAAAAAATCGTCGTTTGTGTTGAAACTTTGTTTCATTTTTGATTTGAGATTTATATTTTTGAATTATAAATTCGACTATCTGGTTGAAGATTTATACTTTTTGGTTAAGGATGCAAATGTTTGTTTAAAAATTAATCAGTTCTGGCTGAAAAATTATGTAGTTGTCTGAAAAATCGTCTTTTTGGTATAAGCTAATCTTCTTGGTGGAAAATTCATTCTTTTTGGTTAAAAATGCAACTGTTTGGTTGAAAATAAAACTATTCGGTTGAAAACTTACGTCTTTTAGTTGTAAATTCATGTGTTTTTTTTTTCATAATTGTTGCTGAAAATTCAACAGTCTTCAGAAAATTTGACTTTATGGCTTGGAAATTTTGGTTTCAAATGCAAACTGTTCGGTTGAAAGATTTTTTTTGGTTAGTATATAGTTAATGGGCGGCCCTTTGCAAGAAACTGGTTTAGGCTGTGAGACAAAACATATACCTACGATATGCATGTCTAGCTGAAGAAACTTTAAAAATGTTGTGCATAAATGTAGAAACTTGTTTCCTTTAAAAACAGAAGCTGTAGGGGAATTCATTTAATTACTATTCAAATTCAAATTTAACTACAATAGGAGCAAAGTAAGCCACTTAACATTAATAGAAAATTACAAATTCGATTAGTCAAAATATTCAATAATTCAATAGTGGTTAACTGTCCTATAATTGCTTTATGGGATTATATATCTTTGTTGAAAAAATCCTCGTGTTATTTCCGGAATATATTGATTGAAAGAAGATTATAGAAATGTGAAGCGTAAGAAATGGAAAGTCTAATGAAAGAACGCAATCGTGTCACATTTTCAGCTTTATATTGAAACAATTATATACAAGGCAGTATTGGGAAACTTGTCAACAGACTACGTCACCTCCACCAACATACGAGAAATGTATTTACAAGTTAATTTTTTGAAATGGAAAAAAATAAGAATTATTTACACGCCTAATCTGTTCAGCCTTGCTTCATTTCAAAAGTTAGTGAAACACAACAGCACCTGATCACGCACAAATCGGCAATTTTAGCCTACAATCTACTCTTTGGTTTGTGAATTCGTTTTGGATTTAAAAAACAGAAGATTATGTGTAATTTCAATTGTTAAAGATTCGATTCAAAAGCTTTCGAGATTCCACCAAAAAAATACTTGTATGGTTCCCCGTGGCTGTATGTACGTTCTTAAATTTGCTTCACTCTATTCTTTTACGTATTTCTGAAAGAGTTTTACCCTGTTCTAATGAAAGAACTTTCGAATATATATACTATTTTGAGGTATTTGTTTTCTTCCCCTTCCCACATACAGATCGTGAACGGCTCATTTGTGGAACTTGGTTAGCATGCAAATTTTTTATCAGAATCAGATGAATTATTCAATTGTGGTTAGTTGCATGCGTATTATTATTTTACCTTCAAAGGCTCAGACAAATTATGTGTAAAGTAAGTGCAGATTAAAATCTCATGTATGTTGACATTATTTTGTATGCTTTTTCCAAATGATTTATCAAACGGGAAAAAGAAATCTAAAAAAAAATGGCTGTCAGAGTTTGTTATAGAAATTATTCAGAAATCTGTATCCGATCCAATTCAAACCAAACTTATCGAATCTTGTTCTCCAGGATCGAGCCAGAGCTCGCACATATACGTTGAAAGTATTAAAAAATATGTAAGTTATTCTTCAAATAATGACTTCTCAACTTTTTCATTCTTCGAGTCGCGTGTTCCACATCAAAACGACACACTCATCCTTGAACACTGCTCCGACACAAGTCGCTAATCAGTCTCTGTAGCAATCACCCGAGGTGGACAGGTTCACCGAGCCATGATATATCACCATTCATACATGAATACTCAAACTGGCTATTAAACTCATAGAAAGATCCATACTCATTACACCAACCACATCAACTAAGCAAAAACTCTCTGCGAGGCCAACGACCAATCCAACATCTTTCGTTTCAGGCGTTATTCTTCTTCTTATAAACAATTGTTCTCTATCCATCCCTATCCTTGTATACATCTTTTGCTTCCTTTACATGCGTACATATTTTCGTGCAAACACTTTTGTTCCTACGGCTCATTATATCTCTTTGCCTTAGAGTCTCATCCACACATTCCAATCATCCATTCTTCGGTCTACGTCCGGGTACGTTACCATTAACTTTACCTAAATACACTTGCTCAAGATCATGTCCAACCTGAGGAACTAAATCGTCATAAGATGATGTTTCCAATTATAACGTCAGTCCCACCAGACTTCGATTATTCAAAGGGGAGCATGAAAACGAAGCCAGAACTAAAATTGATACAATGTAACTTTTTTAGACCATTATAATTATTTTCTGATCGAATGAAAGCATTTTTAATGTAGTGGTACGTCATGAATGACTTAACATCAAACAATTATTCCCTAAGTTCCCTGATTTTGTCCTTAACGGAACAGGGACGAGGACTAGCCAAAGTTGAGAATTAGATTTCAAAAAATGTATACATTTGATTGCTTTTTAGTTGTACAATTGTAGTATGAAGAGAAAGATGGAGAAATAGTAATAGAGGGTGTGTGAAGGGGTCGAACTAGATGAATTCTTTTGTTAATGCACGCGCGTTCTGGAAAGGACACTTCTGGTTAGTTTATGCGAATAGTAAACATGCGCGTGGAAGAATCGACACTTTACATGAAATCAGGGTAACTCACTTGATATATATTTAATCCCTTTATTATGGACAGCTGTAGGTGTTGAGAAACCAGATGTCGGCACCACTCTGATATGCAATATATGCCGGGTGAAATATCCAAAGAACTCAAGAATAGAATAGCCGAATTCACTTGAACTGTTATGCGACTAGGTAGAGTAAAATTGTAAGTAAAGCTCAACTGGACTTCCGATTAAACCGGAACTAAATTAAAACTGGAACTGATAACTGGATTTAAGATCGATCAGACATAAAATGATCCACATGTGTAGTGCAGAAGCAAAAGCCACTGTATGTAACTTGGTACGTGCTACATGTCACACAGCCCCCCCCCCTTTCTACCCGAAAACAACATTGAGTGACAGCGTACAGTGGGTCAAAAAAAATGTCTCTGGACAAATTGATATTCAGAGGCGGTTTGTCACCCGATCTGAACGTTTTTTTTGAATTAAAGCTAATAAAGTTCCGCATGAATCGGTCAGGGCTGATTTTGAAAGAAGTTATTTATTTTTTGTTTAATAACACAAATGGGAAAAAAATTGTTTTTTGTTTAGAAGAGTACCAATCTTTGAAAAATACTTGGATTCAATTCAAAATACCTAGAATCAATAGAGCAACTGTCGAGAAAAGTTGTCTTATAGCGTAGAAATTGTTAAAAAATTTATTGAATTTGTCATGAATAAAGAAGTGAGTGAAAATGGATTCATGGGAATTGGCAGTGATTCGTGAATTGAATTGCACTAAATTTGAACAATTTATAAACAAAAACCGTCTCTCGATTGAATTCATGAAATATAATAAATAAATTGTTATTTTATAAACAAATTCTATAAATAATTATTCATAGCAGGTAGCTATGTTGATATAAATCAAGTTTTTTCTTTTGAATCGGACAAAAATCACACGGAAATGTCACAGAATTATCAGATTTATTCATCTAATAAATCTTAGGGATTTTTCAGGAAAAACATTGCGTTTCTTTTGGGTATTAGTAGGCTGTTACTTGGTAATGGCTTTGTACTATCGGTTGATAACAATGGATAATTGTTCGAACAATGTTAATTAAGAAATGCATTTTTCGGCTATTTTTTAAAGGTAAAAACTTGGTATTTTTATCGTAACCAACTGTTAATAACAAATTTTTAAACTTTTTTCAGAAACCTCGTTAACAATCCAGCATTGTTATTGTCATTAATAATTTCATTTATATATATATATAACCAGATAAGTACAATTTATACGTTAGAGAATACATTACCATTATCAATGACCAAATCGATCCCGAAAATAATACAGCTGTACCATTCGGCGCTTTCTTATAATGCGACAGATATGAACTGGCCAGTATTTGGTACACACAACTGTCACACACTGCCGAGTTACTGTGCGGTTGTCCAGCTACCCGGCAAGAAGCATTTTCAGTGTCCCGATAATTGGACACGCTGATTTATTTAAAACCGTGTGACCAAATACTTTTTTTCCTTTTTGAAAGTGCAGACAATACTCTGCCAATTGCGACGGTGTATCAATTGTCACAGAATGTTGATAAAAATAAAAGTTATAACCTTAAAAAATGACGTCGGTTTCTTAACCAATCTTTTAATCGAAGTATGGGACTTCGTCATTTAGTGAACGCACCGACTTTGACATCACTTTGAATTAATAAAAACCTTATATTCTTGTGTGATATTTTTTACAAGAATTACCATAGACTTTAATAACATATTTAGGAGCAGAAAATTATCTTATTACTTATATAAAGCCTAATAAAACTACGAATCGTATTACTGTCCAGAATTCGGGCACGAGCCAGTTATTTTGACATTTATCTTATTGAAGTGTTCTAAAATTTCAAATATACTTTTGTACTCTCCATCTTCCAGATCAGTCTCTATTAACTCAAACAATTTTCTTGCAAAATTCGGCCATGCATCATGAAAATTCTGTATCTCAAGTTCATTGTTTGTAGATCCATCTGCGATTTTACCTTCAAACAGTTTTTTGTAATCACGCTCGAGCTACAAAGAGAATTGATACTATTATTGAGCCCAACGAAATTATGAGTTCTGTACTAAAAAAATTTCTGCCCAGTATTGTGAGATCTTGTTCTATGGCGAAATATTGAATCTCAAGTACTCAATCACTGTCCTGCATTCGACGATTAATCATTTATAGTTTTATATTTATAGGATTTTTGTATCGTTCTTATATCAGAAATAATACTTCTTGAGCTAATGGAATATAATTCGGATACAATATTTCCATTTACATCATGATGTTTGAGTAAGAGTAATTTTATATATAAGGTTTGAAATCTTTCATAAATTTATGAAGAATTTTATTATGAAATTATTAATATTCCGAAAATCTAAAGAGGTAAGGAAATATTTTTAAAAGAGTACAACGATTGTTTTTCCCAAGTAGCCAAGTATCTAATTTCGAGTAATATAAAAACATTTGAAGACAAAAGGGAATATATTTCTTATTGTTATAAACAAATGCGCAGTTTGAGCAGTTTTTGAGTGTTTGAGGTACTTCTTTCAAAAGTGCTTTGTTTGACTTGGAAGTGATGTTGCAATAAACTATGTTGCAATTTCATGACAATTATGTAATTGTTATAAACAAATTTCATATACAAATGCAAAGTTACAGCAATTTTCAAGAGTTTCAGTTACTTTTTTTAAACCTACTTTGTTAGTCTTTCTAGTGATACTTTTGTAAGCTATATTGCCATTTCATGACAAATCTCATTGTTATTAACAAATTTTATGAACAAATACGCAGTTATTCACACTCATTTGTTTTTGCTCAAAAAAGACGACCGACTCAAGCCTGGTAACGTCTATTCTGTAGGTATTACATTTATTTGTTTTTTATTGAAATAGATATCTAACTTCAGACTGAAACTGGTATTCCTTAGTTATCACCTACTTTTTTTTTTCGAGTAGTCGATTTCAGCAGCTTTTTTTCAGGCTTTTAACGGTGGTGTTTTGAGAAATATTCTTCTTATTTTTGTCTGTGGTTCATTGAATTCTGCCATTTTTGTGTTTTCTGTTTCCATTAGTTTTTAGGTTTTGTTTTAGTTCTGCATTGTATTTTTTCGTGAGTGTGTATTGTTTTGGTTAACTCCTAAAATGGATGACGTTGAATTCAAAAACAAAATTTCGTCGGATATATTAAAAGGTCGTATAAAGTCGGGCGAGGGGATCAGTGTTGGACCTTTAACAAATTTTATCAAAGAGAAATTTAAATTGAAAGAATATGAGGTTAAATTAGTTGAAGAAAAGCTTCTTCGACACTCCATTCCCGCTCCTAAGAAAAAAAGAAGCGCTTCTTCTGATAAAGAAGAAGTGTATGAAAGCAAATATCAAAAAGTGGTTGCTTTCCCCCTTTGTGGTAAATTTTGAGCACCAAAGATGTGGAAGACGTTCGAAGAGTGATTTTGAAGATTGTTTGATTTCGACTAAGAGGAGGAAGATTGCGTCCATTCGGGAAAAATATTCAGAAGCAGAAATTCGTCACATTTCTCACAAACTTGAAATATTTAGGAAGGACTTCATTAGAAAAAAAAATCCGTGATCTCCTGTGCGCTGATTCTGACGAGCTAAATAAGTATCTACTGGAAGGTGAAGAACTTATTCCACTTACTGCTAGTGAATGTTTAGCTCTAATAGAAAATGCTAAACTTTCCAAGCATCACTCCACGAACGTATACGCTTTATGGAGTGTCTCCTGCATATAGCGTATCGTCAAGATTTTAAGGAAAGCTGGACCACTCTACAGGATAAAGAAAAAAAGTTGATGGCTGAAAGAATGAAGGCTATTGAAGAAAAGTTTAGAAAAAAAATGGGGTTAATTGTTCATCTTCCGAAGCAAGGAAGTGACACATATAATGATGGAAACACTTTGCGCAGATTCTCTCAAGATCCAGAGCTGTCAGCAAAAATCACAGGCATCAATTTCCAGCTTATGAAGAATTTTAGTATCATACTTCAGGATTTAAATTGTGGAAAAAATGTCCATCCAGGTGAGTTTGACTTGTATTGTTTAAATGCCAAACTGTATGTTAAATATCACAAATGGTTTTACATGCCTTCATCAGTGCATAAAATTCTGTTGCATGTTGAGGACATCATGCGATCAGCCCTTCTTCCTATTGGTCAGCTGACTGAAGAAGCGCAAGGAGCTCGAAATAAAGATGTTCGTCGCATCAAAGAATTTCATACCAGAAAATTCAATCGAGTTGTCACTAACAAAGACTTGACTCACAAATTGTTTATCTCATC
>JAUMHM010087214.1:0-10490 GCA_032362435.1 Melikaiella ostensackeni | reverse complement strand
CGCGGAACGCGTTACAGCACCCGAGATGAGGTCATGGAAAAATCGAAGATGGCTCTGATGGCTATACCGCAAACCGAATATAAAAAATGTTTCAAGGATTGGATCAAGCGCTGGCATAAGTGCGTTGCAATCGATGGGGAGTACTTTGAAGAGGACAATATCAAATATGATGAATAAACTTGTATTTTTGATTTTAAAAATAAAGTCCTAAAACTTTTTGATCAAGGTGGTATATCAATGTCATGAAAGACAAAGCGTTCCAAAAATACTACTTACGATAAAAATATGAAAATTACAAATTGTGTACATGTCTCATCTCGCCCCCGAAGCATGGGGGCGAGATGAGACTTTTTCTTTTTTGATAATTTTTTTAAGCTATGATTAGGTCTTATTGGTTAGAGTTAACAGTTGATATATATTTGAAAATATAAATTCAATTAATGGTCAATTTAATAAAACTTTTCCTTATATATTTTAATTTTTCTAATTTCAAGTAACTAAATCAGAATTATCAAAAAATATTTTTCAAAGAATATCTTTATCAAAACCTGCTATTGAATTAACATTCATTTGGAGTTTTTCATTAACAGTATATTTCTACACTTGTTAAAAATATTATATAAAATGTTTTTCTAAATTACACACCTAAAACATAATCTTTCTGCTTTAAAATACCACAGAATAACAGGATTCAGGTGTTGAAAGTTTTATTATATATTTTATTTTTATTTATTATTTATTTATTTATTTTATTTTATTCATTTTATTTATTTATTTATTTATATTATTTTTATTTTTAGTTTTATTATATATATATATATATATCGTTTTTATTTTAAAATTATTTACTTTAATTCTTTTCTTTTTGTTTTCGAGAAATTCAATATCATAGCTTCTCTTATTTCTGAAACAAACATCAATAAAAACCACATATTTTGAGAGAAAATCTAGAGCCGCATTTGAGACACTAGATTTTCATCATCTTTCATCATTTTCATTTCATTTCATTTTCATCAATAGCTTATCTCGCCCCGATCTCCCCTACGGACAGACCGGAATTTTTCAGATGATCAAGTTATTCTCGATTCTTTCTAGAAATAGTAAACAAAAATTACTTTTGCTTGCGTCTCTTTCTCCCTTCCTCTCCAGGTATATTAGTTTTCCTTATACTCTTATCCATTTATATTTCTCATTGTACCTAGCTTCTTTAATTTTATTTTCTATTTCTTGTTTCATTACTTTCTTATCCCTTGTTATGAAATCCTGCTAACCTTCATTCCACTTTCATGCATTTCCTTAACCCATTCTTTTGACCAACCACATCTGTTCAAATACCTCTCCCTTTCCCTAATTACTTTACCCTCTCCCCTTACACTATTCTCTTTCCTTCAGGCATGCTTGAACTATTGTTTTACCATCTCTATTCATCTTTGTATTTGCGGGCTCTATTCCCTGCTCTCATTTTTATTTTCTCCCTATCTACCTCCTTTCAACACGATATATCATGGCGTACTTCTGTCCAGTCCCAGAGCCCATCTAATGTACTTCTCATGCAACCTTTCTACCTCTTCATATTCCTTCAACCTCAAAACCCTTATACATTACCTCCTATAAATCTCCCATACATTAGTACACTTAATACCAATGTTTGAAACATTCTCATTCCTCTCCTAAAATTATCTTTAAATAATTTCTCCCCTATACCCCAAACCTTTTTCTTCGCTATATGCGTTCTTTTCAATCTTTTCTTAACGTGATCCTTGATGTTACCATTTTCCTCAAGTAGAAATTCCATACACGTAAATTCCTTCACTTCTATAATCTTTTCCTCTCTCCATTGTTATTCTTTTTCCTTCTACTTCTCCCAAAAACTAATATCTTAGATTTCGAAACATTATTGAGCAAAGGAGCTTTAACGCCAGACAGTATGCAACCCTACTATTTACGCTGGGTGGTAGCAAAGGTGCTAATGATCACCAGGTAGACAGTCGAGGAGCAGAGGTTCACCTGACCAGGTGGTGGTCAGAAGGTCTTCAGGCTACCGGATCAATTCTGCGTGTGGCGAAGAGCAGCAAGGATAATCCTCAGGGAAACAACGGGAAGGAAACAGGTTCGTTCTGGCACTGGGTACGCGGCTCTCAAGCTCCAGATCTTTAAATTTTTGTTTCTCTGGCCACGCTGTCCAAGCTCCAGACATTTTTTAAACTAAACTCTTCTTCCGGGTACGCCGCCTAGGCTCTGGAGATTTTTCTAAGTACGATTTTTGGGTACGCTCCTTAGGCTCCAAAATTTGGACGGAGTTCGTTTTCTGTCTGCGCTATTCAGGCTCTAGACATTTTCTTTTGAGTTATATTCCCGAGTACGCCATCTCGGCTTTGGAAATATAACATCAATGGTCATTGGTCCGTCGCAAATCCAGTATAGGAGTTTGATTTTTTTGAGGTTAGATTGCCGAAAAGGCGATTCGGGATTAGTTAAAAGCTACACCAGCTACACTTAGTGTACGAAAAGTGCAATCAGTGGAAAATGCCGTAAGTAGACGTTCTGGATACGCTATCTCGGCTCCACAACACTTATAACTAATAACGGTATACGCTATTACTGACTATCGGTTTTGTTGTTATTTTCACGGTGCATACGCTGCCCAAGCTACCGTATATTTATTTATTATCATTATCACGGTGTACGCTGCCCAAGCTGCCGTACATTTATTTGTTGCTATTTTCGGTGTACACCGTCACTGGCTGCCGTACTAAGACTGTTTTTCTTTTTCAGACTGATGTTGAATTTGAGACTGATTTATGAGTTCTCTTTACAATTACTGCGAGTACTGCATATTAAAAATGAATCTCGACGTGCCAAACTAATTTAAAGTAATGTTTATGTATCGGAGAGACTGAAGAGCTGTAACAACTCTCTAATAAGTTAAATCTCTTATTACGACTGATTAATACCAGTTTAGTGTATGACTTGGGGGTTTTGAATAAATGGCCTTTACCTTTGTAAAATGTTGCATTTTTAATAAGTCTTCACCCTCTGAGTCGGACATAAGTTGTCGGGATACTAAAATTCATGATAAAATTGAATATATAAAAAAAGAACTCCTTCAACCCGTCCACTTCCAAAATCAATTTCTTTTCTTCTGAGTACTCATCTAGTTTTTTCAACATATTCTCAAAAATTTCCACCTCTAGCTACCAACACAATATCGTCCGCGTATGCCAAAAACCAGAATCTGTCTGCTGTCAATAGTCCTCCCTCTAATCCTTTTTTGAATACCTCCTCCATGTCTGCTATAAACACCGCAAACTAACAATGGACTCAACAGACACCCCTGTCTCAAACCACACTCTGTCCAGAATTCTTCTACAGTTTTAGCACTAACACCCTATCTCTCGTTTCTTTATAAATCTCCTTCGCCTTTTCTATTAGTCCTATCTTTATTCCTCTTTTTTCCATTGCTTCTCTCAGCTTTTTCCTTAATGACGGAAATGCAGCCTTTACATCGACAAAGAAAGCACACACTTTTCCTCCTTTCTTCCTAACTTCTTTTCTGTAATATGTTGTATGGTGTAAATGTTATCTATCGTGCTTGTGCCCTCTCTGAGACCTGTCTGACTTTCCGGTAGTATTCCTTTTGCCTCTACCTCTTTCTTTAATCTCTCCTTTAACACTATGATATATTTTGTAGGCCGTATTTAATAGATTTCTCTATGATTTTCTACTTTTTCTTTTCTCCTTTCTTATATATTGGCGGTATTAAACCCTCCTTCCATTTCTCTGGGAATTCTTCACCATTCCAAACTCTTTTCATTACTCCTCTCAACCTCCTTCTTGTTTCGCCACTACTTGTTCACGCCTCATGACCTAACCCATCACTACCTCCTGTTTTGATTTTCTTCAATCTGTTAATCTGAACTTCTATCTCTTCATCCTCCAACTACTTCTCGTCTTCTTCTGTTTTGCTTCTCTGCTAATTACCCGATTTTTTTTTCAAGCCTTAAAACATTTCTTTGAAATACTCCACCCATTCACCTATGCTAATCCTACCCCCTACCCTTCCTTTTTTCTTCATTTTATTAATAAACCAAGCCTCATCTTCTGTTTTCATTTTGCTGATTTCCTCCTCTAGTTCCTTCTTCTTACAGGTATTTTCTTATTTTTGCTTACATAAATCTCTACATTCCTTTCTGGCTACGACGTACTCTTTCCTTTTCATTCTTCCCTTTCTCCAGTTTTCATACTCTTTTTTAACTTTCCATTTCTCTTTCTTACATTCCTTGTCCCACCAAACTTTTGTCGAATTTTTATCTTTTTTTCTTCTTTTCCTAACTTCCTTTGTAATTCTGATCAATCCTGCTGCTCTTAAACTTTACCTTTACCTCCTCCCATACTTCGTTTAACATTATTCCCTCAAGCACTTATCCTTTCGTTTTTTCTATATAATTTTTCTTTGCATCCTCTGTCCACACTTCTTTCTCAATTAATTCTCCTTTATTATTAAATAAATCCTTCCTCCTATTGGGTGGTGATCTGATTCTACCCTAGCTTCAATTTTCATTATATTTACACTCTCCCAGCCCTCTATGCTAGTGATTACGTCATTTATAACTGTAGCTGAGTTGCTTCTTATATACGTGCTTCTTCGTCTCCTTTCTTATTACCACTGAGTGTGTACCACTTCTTTTCCTCTGCCATCCCTAAAAGCTCCTACCCTCCTATTTCACTGTCGAATCCTTCGAGTCTCTTACCCCTTCCACTACATCCAAGTACATGTTACCTTTCCTTCCTATTCTTGCACTAAAATTCTTTCCTATTATCAATATATCTTCCTTCTACTCCTTGATAAACTTCTCTATGTCTTTTTTTATCTCTTTCATTCCTCTTCCGTTGTATATTGTCAATATTCTGTGCTATTTTTCTTTCATTCTAACCCTCCTTTTCTGTCCCCCACTTATCACTCCTTTTAATCCTTCCCCTTCTTCTAAATTTGTTCTAACCCCAATCGATTCATCCATTTGCTCTACTTTCTTCCTTTTTCCTAATAGCCGCTTGTATCACCCATCATCCCTGACCGGGTCGGTCCCTTTAAATTCTTAAGGATACGCGTCCGAACCCGGACCCTTTAAATTCTCAAGAGTCCAGGTAGGTAGGTCCAAGTACCTGGAGCCTTTAAATTCTTAAGGGTCCGTGTCCGGTCCCTGACCCTTAAGAAGTACCTTAAGGCAACTTAAGGGTACGGTAGGAAGAAATTAAAGGGTCCAGTCCGGATACTAACCGTTAAGGCCACGTTATACTTACCTGATTCCTACTTTACCGACATTTTTATTCGCAACAACTTGCGACTATACGAATTAAGATATCGAGTTGAAATTTTTGGAAATAAGTTCAAAGGCACTAAGAAACGTTCAAATGGTTCAAAATTTCTGAAAATAGAAAAAAAGTTAAATTTTGGAAAAATTTTGTTTGGATTTCAAGAAAGTTAGGAGTTGTTGCAAAACAATGTCGGTAAGGTAGGAATATGATGAGTATAGCATGGCCTTCAGGAACCCTGTAACCTCGGGTCCAACCTAAAGGGTTCTTTGAAAAAATGAGTATGCAGATCCGGCAATTTTTCTTTTAATTTTGCCAGTCAGTGTTAGGAAACTTCTAGTAGATTAATAAAAAAAATTGATTATACTGATTCGGCAAATATTTTTATAATTTTGCTGCAAGGCGTTAGGAAACTTCTATTGGCAAAATTGAAAAAAAAATTTTGCTCGACGTGCATACGCATTTTTTTCATTTTGCCGCTAGGAATTGCCTAACGCATACCGGCAAAATTTGAAAAAAAAAAATTTTCGGATCTGTATGCTCGAATTTTTTATTTTGCCGGTAGAAGTTTCCTGACATTTTTAAACACTTTTTTTTTAATTCCTCTCTCTCACTCTCTCTTTTGTCTCCTCTATCCTTTGGTCAGCAACCAATTTGTTAATTTGTGAAATATAATTCAAGGGACCTTTTAGATTGGACTCGAGGTTAAAGGCTTCTTTAACGGTCCGGGTCCAGACTGGACCCTTTAATTTCTAAAGGGTCTATGTTCGAACCCAGATCTTTTAAATTCTTAAAGGTTCTTGTCCGAGCCGCACCTTTTAAGTTCTTAAGAATTCGGACCCGGAACTGGACCTTTTAATTTCTCAAGGGTCAAGATCTGGACCCGGGCCCTTCAAATTCTTAAAGGACCGGGTCCGGACTGGACCCTTTAATTTCTCACGTGTCCGGGTCCAAACTCGGACCTTTTAAATTCTTAAGGGTCGGGTCCGGACTTGGCCCCTTAAATTCTTTAGGGTCCGGGACCGAACCCCGATCTTTTGAATTCTTAAAGGTCCATGTCCAAACCGGACTTTTCAAGTTCTTCAGAATCCGGACCTTGGCCTTTTAATTTCTTAAGGGTCAAGATCTGAACCCAGACCCTTCAAATCCTTCAGGGTCCGGGTCCGGACTGGAGCATTTAATTTCTAAAGGGTCCCGGTCCAAACCCGAGCTTTTTAAATTCTTAAGGGTCCGCCCCTGGACCCAGACCTTTTAATTTCTTAAAGGTCAAGATCTGGACACGGGCCGTTTAAATTCTCAAAGGTTCGGGTCTGGACTGAACCCTTTAATTTCTTAAGGGTCCGGGTCCAAACCCGGACTTTCAATTTCTTAAGGGTCCGAACTCAGATCTTTTAAATTCTTAAAGGTCCATGTCCGAGCCCGCACCTTTTAAGTTCTTAAGAATTCGGACCCGGAACCGGACCTTTTAATTTCTCAAGGGTCAAGATCTGCACCCGGACCCTTAAAATTCTTAAAGGACCGAGTCCGGACTGGACCCTTTAATTTCTTACGGGTCCGGGTCCAAACTCTGACCTTTTAAATTCTTAAGGGTCGGGTCCGAACTTGGCCCCTTAAATTCTTTAGGGTCCGGGTCCGAACCCGGATCTTTTGAATTCTTAAGAATTCGGACTCGAAACCGGACCTTTTAATTTTTCAAGGGTCAAGTTCTGGACCCGGGCACTTCACATTCTTAAAGGTCCGGGTCCCGACTAGACTCTCCAATTTCTTACGGGTCCGGGTCCAAACTCGGACCTTTTAAATTCTTAAGGATCCGGGTCCGAACCCGGACCTTTTAAGTTCCTAAGAATTCGGGCCTGGACCTTTTAATTTCTCAAGGATCAAGGTCTGGACCCAGGCCCTTCAAATTCTTTAGGGTCGGGGTCCGGGCTGGACCCTTGCTGGACCATTTAGGTGCCCAGACCCTTTAAAATTTAGGGGTTTCGATTCCTACTTTCAAATCCTTGTTCGTCTCTAGCGTCTGCTGCTTAATGCTCTCAATCCTCTTTTACAATACGTAATTCCAAAGTTGTTTACTTTTGAAAACTTTCATTTTTCAAACTTAATTTCTAATCGTTCATTTTTTAATTTAAAAGACTTTAAATACAGTTTTAAAGGCTTGAACAATTTATTATTGAAAATTCTTCTATTTTAATTGAGCTGACAGAAAAGAAATGTAGGTTATTAACTTTTTTCTGGATCAAAAAGGGGACATTTTTTATTTTTAACATTTTCATTGAGTTGGAAGGGAGGGATTCTTGGTTCATAATTTTTCTCCGAATTAGAAGTGGGAATTTTTTGCTTTTAACATTTTCATTGAGTTAGAGGATTGGAAATTTTGGTTTTTACCTTTTTTTCTGAATTGAAAGAGGAAATTTTGTTGTCTTTAAAATCTGTATTAAGTTGGAAGGGAGTAAATTAAGGCTTTTAATTTTTTTTGATAAATTTCTAGCGGGGACTTTTTTGTTTTAACACTTTTATGGAGTTGATTTAAAGGATTCCAGTATTAAAAGCGTGCTAATTTCACAATTCTAATATTAAAAGTATTTAGTTTGAAACCAAGTATAGATTCGTTCAATCTTTAATATCTGCAATTTAAAAGGATGTAATTTTGAAATTTTTTTGTATTTTTAGTTCAGAACAAATTGATAATCTGCTTGAAAACCGTAAAGTATTTACAAAAACTGGATGAGGGTATACACTTTTTAAATTTATTAAATTCGTGTATATATTTATTTATTTTTGATTGAGCTACGCTGTGCTAATTTTCAATTTAAAAAAATCGATTTCAAAAATATTTTAGTTAATAAGTTCAATATTATAATATATTAATATTTATTCTTAGACAAAATATTGTTTTAGAAAATAGGTATAAATAATGCAAAGTTAATATAATGTCCGTGAACTTGATATACGTTATAAATAAATAAATAGATTAATAAAATAAGCTTTACATGTAACTTTTAAATTATCGATAATAACAGACTTCTTTACAAGTTTCTGAACAATTTTCATCTTGCCACGGAAAGATGGAGTCACCAACTTTTTCGCGGCAAATTCAAATTCTCGTATTTGAATTCTGAAAATAGTCCTCACGCACTCCGCGATGAAAGTCCGCTTGTCCACTACAAGCAATTGGAACTCGCCTCGTTGAGATAGAATATTGGCGAAAATCAACAAAGTCCAATTTGACGAAATCAGCGATTCAATCATCGTAAACAAATTTATAGAATTTAGTTTGGAAAAATTATTTTTATTTACTATTGACTATAGGAAATAAAGAAAGTAAAGGCAACTGAAGCGAAAGAAATCCCATTTCACGTTTCGATATCAAAACCTGACATAGCTGTTTAATAAAAAGCGTTAAAAAGATATTAAAAAACAAAATTTATAACTTTATTCTCCACAAAACTCTTCAATTCTAACTTAGTTATAATGAAATCATGACAAAATCCTCATATTCCCATTCACACCAAGAATCACAAATTACATTATTTAAATTATTTCTAGCGTTGAAAAGTAATCAACAGAATTAGTTATATGAATAACAAAATCATAAAAGTTAATGGAATATATGTATTCCAAAGTGCAGAGTTCTCAGAGTCAGTTCGCATTCTCCAAAAATACCAAATCTCCCTTAGTATTCTGATTTCAAAACCCCAATCTCAATCATTTAATAAAAGAGTCTCTGTTCTATCTTCTTATGCATATAAGCAATGTTTGAATACTTGGCGCAAATTTGCCCCCGAGAGGTGCTGCTTCTGTCGCGTAACGAATGAATTAAGCAAAGGACTCGATTGCTACAATCTCTCACATTCTACAATTCAGAACAAGCAGAAAGTTTCTTTAACTTCTGTCGACAAATAAGTGAATTTTTATATAACTATTTTTTTTATTTTATCTGTAATAGAATAAAGTATACAATTTGCTGTTTAAAACTCAAACTCAGACAAAATTTTTTGTTCATTCAACAAAATCGTTTGCCGTTGTATTTGTTTCCTTTTAATTTTGAAGCAAAATTTGGTTTTCGTTTTTAGTTGTTAATTGAAAAAAATTTTTTGGTTGAACCAACCAAATTATTTATGTTAGGTGAAATCAATCAAAACGCTTTTGGTAGAAAAGTTTAATTGAATTAATCGAATTTTAATCGATCCTATGTATAAGGTAATATTAAATTCATCTCAATCAAAAAGCAGCATCATTTATTATAATTTTTTGTTTTTCATCAGAATTAAAATTAATCTTCAAATTCCTCTCAGGTTGTATGTAATTTTCTCGATTTAAGGTCGCAGTAAAAATCAGCCTTGCCAACACCTTCTTCTGTATACGTGACCGCAATACATTTTCCCAGACAATGTGTATATTATTATAATATATGTTGGCGAGACTGAATACGATAATTTCCCATTCATGGATATGCATTCTCTAAATTTAATTCAGTGGGATTTCATTGATATACAAATACCTAGAAGTGGGTCATTGAATCAAATTACTAAGAATTTTCACTTGACAGTGAAATATCATTAAGAGAGCGTGCACATACTAATCATTAAAATTATAAAAATTATATTTAAAATTACACGCTCCTTGATTGGCAGTGTAATTTTCACTGAAGTCATTTCCCTCTTTATTGAAAATTCTTACTGATTTGATTCAATGAAGAATTTCTCACTGATTTAAATTTAAAGAGCGAAAATGAAGAATTGTGCTATTATGTCCCTATAAAAATACATATCCGACTCCTTTAAACCAGTGAAAGTTATCAATTTACTAACATAATAAACTCTTCAATTTCATAAAACTAACAAATTAACAAATTAACTGAACATACAATGAAAAAGTGAAACACGAATAACTGTATAAAATGGATCACCAGGCAGTTCCTAAGTCTTCTCTCACATGAATTTGAATCAGTAACAGTTTATTAATAGTTGAGCAGTAAATTTGAGTGGTGATTCAGAGGGTTTTCACTGACTTTTTAGTGCGACACCTTATTGATACCAATCAAATTCACTGATTATGCATAGAAAACCGTTTCTGATTACCAAAAAAAAAAATTATGAAGTTGAGTCGAATAAAATTAAAAATATGTTTTATAGTATATATATATATATATATATATATATATATATATATAGGCC